>PVJD01008572.1:0-71267 GCA_004026545.1 Mormoops blainvillei
CTTCTGCAGATATACACCCAGAATTGCAAACACTGGGTCATAAGGCAGTTCCATGTTTAATTTTTTGAGGAAACTCCACGCTGTTTTCCACAGTGGCTGCACCGGTCTGCATTCCCACCAACGGTGCACGAGGGTTTCCTTTTCTCCACCTCCTCACCAACACTTGTCTCTTGGTTTATTGATGATGGCCATTCTGACGCGTGCAAATTGGTATCTCACTGTGGTTTTGATCTGCTTCTCTGTGGTGGTTAGTGACGCTGAGCATCTTTTCATATGTCTATAGGCCATCCATATGTCCTCTTTGGAAGAGTGTCTATTCAGGTCCTCTGCTCATTTTTAATTGGATTGTTTTGTTTTCTGGTGTTGGGTTATATGAGTTCTTTATAACTTGTGGGTATTGATACCTTATCGGATGTATCATTTGTGAATATGCTCTTCCATTCAGTGGACTATATTTTCATTTTGTTGATGGTTTCCTTTGCTGTGCAAAAGCTTTTAAGATTGATGCAGTCTCATTTGTTTGTTTTTTTCTCTTACCCTCACCTGATGATATACATCAGAAAAAACACTACCGAGTGAAATGTCAGAGACTTTACTGCCTACGTTTTCTTCTACAATTCTATAGTTTTCAGGTTTTACATTTAAGTCTTTAATGCATTTTGAAGTTAGTCTTGTGTGTGGTGTAAGAAAGTAGTCTATTTCCATTTTTTGCATGTATCTATCCAATTTTCTCAACACCATTTATTGAATACACTGTCTTTACCTCATTGTATATTCTTGCCTCCTTTGTCAAATACTAATTGCTATTATAGGAAGGGTTTATTTCTAAGTTATCTATTCTGTTCCATTGATATATGTGTCTGTTTTTATGATATAGTGTTAAAATTAGAAAATAATTGGGAGCAAACTGTCATATTTACAAATGTATTGTGTTCTTATTCAAGAGCTGGTTATAGCGAGCCATTTTACAAATAATACCCCAACCTTAAATATTCTGTCAACATTGCTGGTGTCCTACAACTGTCCCTATTCTATTCTCTCTTCAGTACCAGGGACCAGTTCTTTATATAACGTTCAGTAGCTGCGGTAAGCAGAACAATACCTCCTCCCAAGGATTTCCACATCCAATAACTGGAAACTGAATATGCTACATTACATGGAAAAGGAGAATTAAGGTGAGAATTAAAATTATGATCATTTTAGGACCCAAGACGACAGAGGACTAAGTGGAAGTTACGCTAATCTCTTCCCAGGACCAATCTGGAATTATAACCAAACTGTAGAGAAATCCTCCTGAATAAGAAACTGATCACTAGTTGGAGAGAAGCCTTCTAAGCAAGGACAGACAAAAGAACCCACTTCACCACAATATGACTGGTAGGGAGCATGAGAGGGTTAACTTGGCACCCACGGGTGGCAGCTGAAGTTCTGGAGGGATATTTCAGCAGCTGGAGGGTTCTCCCTGAGAAGTGTGGTGTCTAAACCCCATGCCAGGCTCCCAGCCTACAGCACCAGAGCCAGGAAAGGAACCCAGGTAACACACAAATGTGAAAAGCAATCAGGGTTCTGTCTTCCAGGGAGAGATAGCTAGAGGGTCAACACACAAAATTTCATTTGCAGCCACTTACCATGGGCTCTGGCAAAGGGAGGGCAGAGTGGACAACAGATGCATGAGGAGAGTCTGGGACAGGTGGCTCTGGGAACAGAACTGAGGGAACAGCCACCAGGATCCCTGTGCTGAGTCATTTCCCATCCTTCAGAGGCCATCTTTCTTTGGCAGAACACTCCTCACTGAATGTCAACAGCTTAAGGAGAAGGTATAGACACACCTTCAGGAATTACTCTGCCCAGTACTGTGCAGCTGAAGCCAGGCTGCTGTGTACAGATTGAGGCTATATCACTGATTAAGGTTAAAAACTGAGATGGATATCTGGGAGCTCTGAGGCTTTAGCTGACCCTCCACTGGGACTGGTGCTCATAAAAGCTAGCCCTGGTGTGCAGCCCGATCCTCTCTGCAGACGAACAGGTCCAGCAAAGGAAGCCACGTGCTGTGGATTGCTGATAGCTCCAAACCAGTTGCCCAGGGCCAGTGACAAGCAGTGTCTGACAAAGGACTGCACCAGAGTTTTGCAGATCTACCTAATACATAGAAAGAAATGCAAAGAAGCATCCAAAATGGGAAGACAAAGACAATGACCCCCAAATGAAAGAAAAATAAAATTCTCTAGAAGAAGAAGATGATGAAACGGAAGCAAGAAATTTACAAGATAGAGAGTTTAGAGTAATGATTATAAGGATATTCAACAACATGAAAAAAATCATAGAAACCATAAAGAAGGGCCGGTCAGAAATAAAGAATGCAATATCTGAAATAAATAATACACTGGAAGGCATAAACAGTAGGTTAGATGAAGCAGAAGATCAAATCAGTAACTTGGAAGAAAAGGTAAAAAAAAACAAAAAAACACCAAAGCAGAGCAGCAAAAAGAAAAAAAGAATTAAAAAAAACAAGGAGAGCTTAGGAAACATTTTGGACAACATGAGGGATAACAATATCCACATCATGGGAATACCACAAGGGGAAGAAGGTGCACAAGGGATTGAGAACCTACTTTAAGAAATAATGACCAAAACCTTCCCTAACATGGTAAAGGAAAAAGACACACAAGTCCAGGAGGCTCAGAGAGTCTCAAACAATTTTGACCCAAAGAAGCCTACACTGAGACACATCATGATGAAAATGGCAAGACTTAAAGACAAGGAGAGAATCCTAAAAGATGTAAGAGAAAAGCAGGTGGTTCTATACAAGGGAGCACCAATTAGATGTCATCTCATTTCTTAACAGAAACATTTCAGGCCAGAAAGGAGTGGAGTGAAATATTCAAGGTGATGAAGAGCAAGGACTTACAAACAAGTCTGCTTTACCCAAAAGGCTATCATTTAAAATTAAAGGAGAAGTAAGGAGTTTCCTAGATAAGAAAAAGCTAGAGGAATTTGTTAACACCAAACCAGTATTGCAACAAATGTTAAAGGTTTTGCTAAAAGAAGGAGAAGGAGAAGAAGAGGGAGGAGGAGGGGGAGGAGGAGGGAAAGAAAAAAACAGAGGAAAATAGTCGAACAATAAAATGGACTAAATACATATCTATCAATAATCACCTTAAATATAAAAGGCGAAAATGCTCCAATCAAAAAGCAAAGGGCAGCCAAAAGGCAAAAGGCAAATGGAAAAGAAAGCAAGACCCATATACAAGGTCTGTCCGGCCATTGTAAATATAATGAAAACAGTTTGCACAATATCAATGTGACCCGACATCCAAGGAGAGTGGACTGGAATGTGCATATGTAAACAATGATGACTTTCCGTACTAGTCAGTGAGGGCAGTAGACTCCATTGGGTGAGTATGTGCACTGGGTGGCCATTGCATTCAAAGTGACCGGAGACATTGAAGTGAAGAAAAAACTGACAGTGAACAGAGGAGAGGAGAGAAGGAATGATGGGGGGAAATAGGAGAAGTGTGGTCTAGGAACATATATGGGGGAGTCATTGACAAAGTTAAAGAGGGGTGGGGTCAAAAGTAGGGGGAAGGTGGAGTAGTGGAGGGAAAATGGACAAAGCTGTACTTGAACCACAATAAAAAAATTAAAAACAAAGCAAAACAAAACAAAACAAAATGACCGAACAAGTAGAGCAATGAGTCTGCATCAGATTTTGCGTTAAGCTTGAACATTCCTCTGTGGAAAATATTCGGATGATTCAGAAGGTCACAGCAATGGGCAACTGGTGATTGGCAGTGCCATCACAACAATGTACTCACTCATGCATCACCACTTTTGGTTTTTCCCAAAACTAAAATATCCTTTGAAAAGGAAGAGATTTCATACCGTCAGTGAGATTCAGGAAAATACGACAGGTCAGCTGATGATGATTGGGATAAATATATGAGGTTCCAAGGTGCCCACCTTGAAGGGGACTGAGGCATCATAGTCCTATGTACAATGTGTCTTATATCTATTATCTTCTTCAATAAACATCTACTTTTCATATGATGTGGCTGGATAACTTCTGGACAGACCTCGTATATGCTACCTCGAAGACACCCACCTCAGATCTAAAGATACACACAGCCTAAAAGTAAAGGGATGGAAAAAGATATTTCATGCAAATGGAAAGGGAAAAAAAGTGGGGTAGCAAAACTTATATCCAACAAAATAGACTTTCAAGCCAAGGTTATATTAAGAAACAAAGAAAGGAGGACGCTAAACAATGATAAAGGGAACAATCCAACAAGGGGTTATAACACTGGTAAACACTTACACACCCAATATAGGATCACCTAAATATGTAAAGCAAATCTTGATGAACATAAAAGGAGAGATCAACAAAAATAGAGTCATAGTCAGAGATTTTAACATCCCATTGACTTCAATGGTTAGATCTTCCAGACAGAAAATCAACAAGGAAACAGCAGCCTTAAATGACACACTAGATCAAATGGATGTAATTGATATATTTAGATCATTTCACCCCAAAGCAGTAGAAGATACATACTTTTCAAGTGCAGATGGAATATTTTCTAGGATAGACCACATGTTAGGGCACAAAAGATGTCTCAATAAATTTAAGAAGATCAAAATCATATCAAGCATCTTCTCTGACCACAGTGCTATGAAACTAGAAATCAATCACAAGAAGAACACAGAAAAACATGTAAACACCTGGAAGCTAAATAACATGTTATAAAACAATGAATGGGTCAACAACAAGATAAAGGAAGAAATCAAGAGATACCTTGAAACAAATGAAAATGAGGAGACAACAATCCAAAATCTTTGGAACATAGGAAAAGCAATCCTAAGAGGGAAATTCATAGCATTATAGGCCTATCTGGAAAAACAAGAAAAAGCTCAAATAAACAGTCTAACTTTACACTTAAAGGAACTTGAAAAAGAACAACAAACAAATCCCAAAGGGAGTAGAAGGAAAGAAATAATAAAGATCAGAGCAGGAATAAATGAAATAGAGTCTAAAAAAATACAAAAGATCAGTGAATCCAAGGGCTGCATATTTGAAAAGATAAACAAGATTGACAAACCTTTAACCAGACTCAGCAAACGAGAGAGGAATCAAATAAATAAATAAAATCAGAATGAAAAAGGAGAAGTACAACAGACACCAAAGAAATACAAGGGATTTTAAGAAAATATTATGAATAGCCCTGGCTGGTGTGGCTCAGTGGATTGACCGCCAGCCTGTGAGTCAAAGGGTTGCTGGTTCAATTCCCAGTGTAGGGCACATGCCTGGGTTGTGGGCCAGGTTTCCCAGTGGGGAGCACATGAGAGGCAACCACACATTGATGTTTCTCTCCCTCTCTTTCTTCCTCCCTTCCCTTATCTAAAAATAAATGAATAAAATCTTTTAAAAAATATTATGAGCAACTATATGCCAATGATCTGGACAACCTGGGTGAAATGGATAAATTCCTAGAAACATACAATCACCCAAAACTAAATCAGGAAGAATCAGAGAATCTGAACAGATTACCCCCCTAGTGAAATTGAAGCAGTAATCAAAAAACCCCCAATGAACAAAAGCCCTTTACCGGATGGCTTCACAGGTGAAATTTACCAAACATTCTGAAAAGAACTAATACCTCTCCTCAAACCACTTCAGAAAATTCAAGAGGAGTGAAGATGCCCGAGCTCATTTTACAAGGTCAGTATGACCCTAATTCAAAAACCCGATAAAGACACTACCAACAAAAGAAAATTATAGACCAATATCCCTGACGAACATAGATGCTAAAATCCTCAACAAAATATTAGCAAACAGAATACAGTAATACCTCAAAAAGATCATACACCATGATCAAGTGGGATTTATTCTGGGAATGTAAGTTTGATACAACATCCACGAATCAATAAATGTGATACGCCACATAAACAAGATGAAGGGTAAAAACCACATGATCTTATCACTAGATGCAGAAAAAGCATTGGATAAAATTTAGCACCATTTATGATCATTACTCTCAGCAAAGTGGGAATAGAGGGAACATAATAAACATAATAAAGGCCACATAGACAAACCCGCTGCCAGTATCATATTCAGTGGGCAAAAACTACAAGCATTCCCCATAACATCTGAGACAAGACAGGGATGTTTGCTTTCTCGTCTCTTATTCAACATAGTCCTGGAAGACCTAGCAATAGTAATCAGACAAGAAGACAAAAAAGGTATCCAAATTGGAAAGGAAGAAATAAAACTGTCATTATTTGTAGATGACATGATACTGTATATAGAGAGCCCTAAAGATTCCACCAAGAAATTATGGGAACTGATAAATAATTTGGTAAAATAGCAGGATATGAAATCAATATCCAGTAATGAGTTGCAGTTTCATTCACCAAAAACAAACTATCAGAAAGGGAAATTAAGAAAATCCCATTCACAATTGCTTAAAAAAGAATAAAATACCTAGGAATAAATCTAACCAGGGATGTAAAAGACCTATACCTTAAAATATAAGACACTGAAGGAAGAAATTGAAGGAGATACCAGTAAGTGGAAGCACATACTATGTTCATGGACAGTAAAAATTAACAACATTAAAACGTTCATATTGGGGGATCCCAATATGGCTGCAGAGTAGCTGGAAGCTCTGTCAACTTGCTCCCAGCCCCATCCACTTGCTCTCAGCCTCAGACCATTCTTGCAGCTAAACCACAGGGCAATCAACTCAAAAATCCAGGTGAGTGTGAGTGAGAGCAGGTGTGAGTGAGTGCGTGCATGGAAGAGTGGTGGTTGTGTGTGCAACTGTGCGAGTGCCTACCCACCTGGGAGGGTACATGGGGGTGGTTGGCCCAGGATCTCCTGGCAGAGCCACTGCCATCACCATTGCCCAGCCCAGTGTATCTGGCTGTGCAGATTTGGAGCAGGAGGTATTTTGTGGAAATCACAATATTCTAATTGGGAAGAAGCTGCCAGAGAGGCCGTGCCTCAGCACCCAGACTTGTCTCTGTGCACTGCGCACCAGCAAGGGCTGAGTTCCCCTCTGCCACTGGGAGCCAGGGTCCGAGGGCTGCAACACTTGCCAGGGAGGGTGCTGTCGCCTCTCTGGCCCCAGGTGCCACTGGAGCCACAAACAGGCCCGAATCTCACTGTGGAGGGTTCAGACTGGTTGAGGAGCCAGGAGCACTAGGGGTGAAGAGACGCAGCCAGGGCAGTCCTAGCTACAGAGATTGTGCAGGGAGCACAATGGCAGGAGCCTGAGGCCGAGACTCACTGGAGGGAGTGGTACGAGTGCCCCGCCACCATCCCTTGTTATAGTTTTGCTGCCGGACTCTTCCCTTTTTTCCCCCACCCCATCAGGATGATATAAGACTTGAAAGAAGGCAATACATACAGGATATAATCTGTTGATTTGGGAGAGAGTTGGAGAGGCATCTGTATGAGAGAGAAATGTCAATAGGTGGCTTCCTGTACATGCTCTGACTGGGGATCCAACCCACACCTAGAAGCCTTCTCAAGGCAGAAGCAGTCATGGTAGGAGTTGAACCCCTTAGTCAGCCAGAAGGAGGAAAGTTCCTACCAGGGAATGGGTCAATGAAAATCAGGACCCAAGTACAACAGGAGAGTCCACATAACCTATACAAGGGACATCCCTAGAGCATCCAGATCAGCAGATCAAGGAGTGTGCACTATGGGGGCTCTCTGCTCTAGAGAGACATTAAAACTGCTGGACACAAACCCATCTTTTTTTTTTCCTCTTAAAGGGGTAAAGCAGAGGTTTTGTGTTTACAGCTACCCATCTTGGGCTCCAGCAAAGAAAGTGGCACAGACTGGAGTTGTGTGAGGAGAGTCTAGAGTGGGAGGCACCTAGGAGAGTCTTGGGGGAGTGGCTGTGGGATTTTTGGGGCTGGAAAATACACGGGCTCCAGAGAAGCCATCTTTCTTGAGAGGAGTTAGCCACTCCCCAGGAAAATCAATGACCTTACCCTGTGGAACACCGCTCCCCACACCCTCTGCAAATTCCATCCCAACAACCTCTGAAAACCTATTTGCTCCACTCAGCAGCTCTTTTTGTTCTTTTTTTCAGTTTTTCTCTGTTTTGGTATTCTGTTTTGTTTTGTTTTTTCTTTCTTTTCTCCCATCCTGTATCTTATGCTTGCTGAGGAAACAGCAGCATACACAGACTCAGAGGTCATCAGAGACTGGTGGTAGGGTGTAGCCAATCCATACACCATCCTGGGAAACAGACGGGTGCTTCCCCCTCACAGGAGAGCCACAGAAACACCCTCCTGCCATGCAGCTGACCCACAATCTGGGTTCTGGAAGCCTACTAGAGGCCGAGCCCTGACAAGTACAGGGATATAATTCCAGACAGACCCATTCTAGTGGCTCAAGGGAGAGAGAACACCCAGCATCTTCCCTGAAGTCTGAAAGGCACCTGCCATGGGAGATCCTGGAATCACAGCCCCGTTTCCACCAGCAGCCCTCTCAGAAAGTTGGGTCTACAACTAGTCTAAGATTGACAGCAAGCCAACAGGCAGAGACAGGCAGAGGCAGATCCTGTGGTTACTTGGGACATTTGCTGACACACCCCTGGACCCAGTGCTGATAAAAGCTAGTTTTGCAGAGCATCTTGGCCCACCGTGGGAGCAGCCAAGCCTAGAAGAATCAGCCACAAACTGTGGATCACCTGTAGCTTCAAAAAGGTGGCTGAGGGGCAGACATGAACAGTGCCTAACATTTGCTTACACGAGACTCAGACATCAGAGCAGTATCCAGATGGAGAAACCAGAAGGCAAGATATAAACAGTGCTGAGACAAACCCACTTGGTTATTTTTTCATTAAAGCTGTTTTTTCTTTTCATAGCCCTTTTACTTATCTTTTTATTAATTTTTTCTTTTATTTTTGGTGCTCTAATTTTTCTTTCATATCTCCTGCTCTTTGATTACTCCACTGTTATCTTTATTCTCCTTTTAGTATTTTTGTTACCTTTTCTGTGTTCCTTTTCCCTGTTTTCCTTCACTCAGTTCATTACCAGTAGTAGCTCTCGTCCCCTTTCTCCTCTCATAATCGCTTTTCTTTCCTTTGGTCTTCTAATATTCTTTTTCCTTTTCCCCTTTCCTTACTATTACATTTTGCTTTCCAGTGTCACTATTCTTTGCTTTCTTGTGGTTGATATTGCAGTGTCAGTCATGGGGGTTGCTTTTGCTTGTTTTGGTGTTGTTTTGCTTTGTTCTTCCAGTACCCATACAACAGTACACGACATGTGGGGAGTGAGCCTTTCAGCCAGCTGGAAAGAGGGGAGTTCCCACCAATGAACAAGCCAGTAATAATCAGGACCAGAATGCAACAGGAGAGTTCACATAACCCATACAGAGGTCAATCTTAGAGCATCCAGATCAGGAGAGCAAGGAGTCTGTACCTCTGAGTTCCACAAGACCCCTAACAAATAAGGCCACTCCACAAGACAGAAAGTCAAAGCAAATCATGCTAATACATAGAAACAAACACAAAGAGACAACTAAAATGGGGAGAAAGAGAAACAACCCCCAAAAGAAAGAAATGGAGGAATGTCCAGAAAGAGTTAAGTGAAATCAAGCTAAGCAATCTATCAGACATAGAGTTCAAAGTAATGGTTCTAAGGATGCTCAAGGAAGTTAGTGAGAACTACAAGGAACTTAGTGGGACCTACATCAGCATGGAAAAGGACATCAAAATCTTGAATAAGAACCAGTTGGAAATAAAGAATGCAATATCTGAAAGGAAGAATACACTAGAAGAAGTAAAAGCATGCTAGACAAATCAGAGGATTGAATCAGTGAGTTAGAAGACAAGGTAGAAAAAAAAAACACCCAGTCAGAGCAACAAAAAGAAAAAAGACTCAAAAAGAATGAGGGCAGTTTAAGGCAGCTTTGGGACAACATGAAACAAAAATATTTGCATCAAAGGGATATCAGAAGAAGAAAAAAGGAGTAAGGGATAGAAAACCTGTTTGAAAAAATAATGACAGAACATTTCCCTGATTTGGTGAGGGAAGGAGCCATGCAAGTCAAGAAGCACAGAGGGTCCCAATCAAGATGAACCCAAAGAGGCCCACAACAAGACACATTACAATCAAAATGGCAAAATTTAAAGACAAAGAGAGAATCTTAAAGGCAGTAAGTAACATACAAGGGAGCACCAATAAGGCTACTAGCTGATTTCTCAACAGAAACACTACAAGCCAGAAGGGAATGGCACAAAATATTCCAAATAATGAAAAGCAAGGACAGTTTATATGAAGTTTGGAAGCCAAAGATTGCAGAGGGCATTTAAAAACAGACAGCAAGAATTTGTAGGCTGAAGGGAAGGTCCCCGGGCCCTGCACTGGGAACTGTGGCTGCCCCAGGAGCTTTGGAGGAGAACCGGGTCAGTGATTGTAACTTGGCAGCTCCCTCACCTTCCAGGGCAGGGAAGTCACAGACCCACGCCTGGAGAGACATGGATGCTTGAAGTTGCTGGGGGAATAAAGACGCAGTGGGAGACACACAGCAGGCAGCATTCCCCAGCTGGGACTGTGGTCCCTGGCTGAGATAGTACCAGAGAATTTGGTGAGCCGGGTGATGCCTGGAGATGGGAGAAGAGATGGGCCGCAACTGGTTGTAACCCAGATAGTCTTGGGACTGGTCAGAGAGTTGGGCTGTGTGAAAAGCTGGGTGCTTGTTAGGAATGGCCAGCCACAAACAAGAGGAATTCGCTCAAAAAACAAGAGAAATTCGCTCAAAAAAAAGGCTCTCAGCTGCTGTGCAAGGACCTCTCATGAGCAGTGGCCAGGCCAGCAAAGAGGGACGAGGGGGGTGCAATTTGCTCCCATTCAGGCCACTTCGTGGGTTGATCAAAGGGGGCATCTGCCCCCAGAGAGACTTAATTTAATAGGGGAACTAAACTACACTGAAGGGACGTTGTGTGCGCACAGCACCCAGGCCACCAGAAAGGGAGGAGGAGCAGTGCAATTTGATCCCACTCAGTGCACCTCACAGACTAATCAAAGGGTTGCACAAAAGAGTGGATTATAGACGCTCACCTGATGCATATGGACAGTGTGGGCCACACACTGCCCTGAGGGCTTGGGCTGGAGGTTGGGTACCTGTGAATATTGTAGCCCAGACTGAGCCCCCATCTTCTGAGAACCACAGGAGAGGAAAACAATGGAGCCCAGCCCCTCTTCTGCCTGCAGCATCCAGGAAGACCAGCAGAGCCCTCTTGGTGGGCTTAAAGTCAACAGGAGAATATTGGTTTTTTTGCAAGTGTTAGACAATAAGACCTGGAGCTGTGAAAGGACCAAAGACAGATACAGAGAGAGGTCAGAAGGCTAAAACCAACAGCTGAGACAAATTTCACTTTGCTATCTGTCCTTCGGAACTTGAGGCTTATTTTTATTTTTTATTTATTTATTTTTTTTATTTCTCTTCTTTCCGTTTAGTATTTTTTGTTTTGTTTGTTTGTTTGCTTGTTTTATTTCATTGTTTGCTTTCCTTTGTTCTCTCTTTCATATTGCATTTTAATTTTTCTTCTTTCACTTCACCTGTATTCCAATAGCACACTACTCTTGGTCTTTTACTTTTTATTATTTTTATTCAGATTATATATTTCCTGTCATACTACTGTTGTACAAAATCCCACACAGCACACAGTTCCCAGGTCTTGGTCCATTTCGCTATCTCCCTGAGCTTTATTACTGGTGTGGTTAACTTTATTCTCACCCACACTACCCCAAGTTTCCATTCTTTACTCTCACTATGTCTCTCCATCTAACCTCATGCAAGCACTCTGCTTTCTGGAGTCAGCTCACATTCTTTTTCCTATCTAATAAGAGTCTTCTCTCTTTTTCACCTTTTATAAAAATTGGCTAGTTGGGTGAAATATCACAGTTATTGCTGTACTTCTCCAAAGGATCTCCTATCTGTCCTCTTCTTGTTAGTACTTTAATTCCCATGGAATGCTCCCCCACTGTCTTACTCCATTTCACCTTTGCCTGCCCCTGATCACATACAAGATAAGGTGGGAGTTGTGAATACCAGTAAACCTGCTGGAGGAGAGACCCCACCAACAATGGAGCCACCAACAGGTAAAGCCCAAGTACAACAAGAAAGCCCACACAAACAGAAGAAAGGGCAACCCTAGAGCACCCAGACAAGGAGACCAAAGAGATAGCACCACTGAATCCCACAGAACTCCTACCACAGAAGTTGACCCCAAGAAGACAGCTGGCATAGCAGACCATTGGGAATTACAGACACAAACAAAAAGAGTCACCTAAAATGGGGAGACAAAGAAAGAACACGCAATCAAAAGGAATGGAAGACTTCCCACTAAAAGAGCTGAATGAAACAGAGGCAAGCAAACTATCCGATATAGAATTCAAAACAAATAAGGATGCTCAAGGAACTCACAGACAACTACAAGGAATGGAGTGAGAACTACAACAGTATAAAAAAGGAAACAGAAACTATAAACAAGAACCAGGAACAAATAAAGAATACAATTTCTAAAATAAAAATGACACTAGAAGGAATTACAAGCAGGCTGGAAGAAGCAGATGACTGAATTAGTGAACAGGAAGACAAAGTAGAAAGAAATACCCAGGTAGAGTAGCTGCATGAAAAAAAGACTAAAAAAAAATGAAGATAGCTTAAGGGAACTGCAAGACATGAAACTCAACAACATTCGAATCATAGGAACACCAGAAGGAGAAAAAAAGGAGCAGGGGATAGAAATCCTGTTTGAAAAAAATAATGACAGAAAACTTCCCTAACCTAGAGAGGCGAAAGCCATGAAAGTTCAGGAAGCACAGAGTGTCCCAATCAAGGTGAACCCAAAGAGGCCTTCCCCAAGACACATCATAATTAAAATTCCAAGTTTTAAAGACAAAGAGAGATACTTAAAAGCAGCAAGGGAGAAACAGGAAATAACATACAAGGGAGCCCCGATAAACCTAGCTGCTGATTTCTCAACAGAAACACTACAAACCAGAAGAGAATGGCAAGAAATAGTCCAAGTAATGAAAAGTAAAGTCTTGCAACCAAGACTACTCTACCCAGCAAGGCTCTCAAAATAGAAGGCAAAATAAGGAGTTTCCCAGACAAAAAAAAAGTTGAAAGAATACACTTGCACCAAACCAGCACTGCAAGATGTGCTAAAGGGAATGCTATAAGAAGAAGAAGTAAAAGAGCATGAGAGAGAGGAACACAGGTACAAAGGGAGAAAAATATGTGCCTATGAATAATAACCCTAAATGTTAATAGATTAAATGCTCCAATCAAAAGACATAGGGTAGCTGAATGGATAAGAAAAGATGACCCACCCATATGATGACTAAAAGAGACCCATCTCAGAACAAAAGACATACACAGGCTGAAACTGAAGGGTTGGAAAAAACTATTCCAAGCAAATGGACAGGAAAAAAAAAAAAAGCTGGGGTAGAAATACTTATATCAGACAAAAGAGACCTTAAAACAAAAGCTATAAAAAGAGACACAGAAGGACACTTCATAATACTCAAGTGAAGAAGAAATAAACAGTATTAACATATATACACCCAACATAGGAGTACCCAAATATATAAGGAAAATATTGGAGAGCTTCAAGAGAGATATAGGCAGCAACACACTTATACTAGGGGATTTTAACACCCCACTGTTAAAAATGGATAGATCTTCCAAACAAAGTATCAACAAGGATATTGCACCCTTGAACAATGCCCTAGATAAAATGGATTTAATTGATATATATAGAACCTTTTATCCCAGAGAAGCAAAATGTACATGGAACATTTTCAAATATAGACCACATGACAGGACACAAAACAAGCCTCAACAAATTCAAGGAAATTGAAATCATATCAAGCATTTTCTTGGACCACAAGGGCCCGATACTAGAAACCAACCTCAAAGAATACACTTAAAAACACGCAAATTCATGGAGATTGAATAGCATGCTATTAAAAAATGAATGGGCTATTAATGAGATCAAAGAAGAAGTCAAAAAGTTTCTGGGCATGAATGAAAATGAACACATAACAGTCCAAAGCTTATGGGACTCAGCAAAGATAGACCTGAGAGGGAAGTTCACAGCAATACAGGCCTACCTAAAGAAGATAGAAAAATCTCTAATAAACAACCTAACCTTACATCTAAAAGAACTAGAGGAACAACAACAAACAAAGCCCAGAGCAAGCAGAAGAAAGGAAATAATCAAGATCAGAACAGAATTAAATCACACACACACACACACACACACACACACACACACACACATACTTCAAAGGATCAATGAATCTGGGAGCTGGTTCTTTGAAAAGATAAACAAAATTGACAAACTGTTAACCAGGCTCATCAAGAATAAAAGAGAGGGGACCCAAATAAAATCAAAACCAAAAGAGAAGTAGCAACTGAAAACACAGAAATACAAGGGATTGTAAGAAATTACTATGAACAACTACACACCAAGAAATTGGACAACCTGGGTGAAATGGATAAATTTCTAGAAACAAGCAATCTTCCAAAGCTGAATCAGGATAAAGCAGAAAACCTGAATAGACCACTAACAACTAGCGAAAATGAAGCAGTAATCAAAAAACTCACGGCACATGGAAGCCCTGGACCAGATGGTATCACAGGCAAATTTTAGAAAACATTATAAACTAACACCTATCTTATCAAATGATTCAAAAAAAAATTCAAGAAGAGGGAAGACTCCCAAGGTTTTTAGGAGGCCCATATTATCCCAAACCTAAAAGTAGGTAAGGACACAATAAAGAAAAAAAATTCTAGGCCAATATCTCTGATGAACATTGATGCTTAAATCCTCAACAAAATATGAGCAAACTGGATCCAACAATACATTAAAGAGATCATACACCATGATCAGTGGGATTTATTCTAGGAATGCATGGATGGTATAATATTTGCAAATCAATAAATGTGATACATCACATAAACAAAATGAAGGACAAAAATCACATGATGATGACAATTATGCAAAAAGGCATTTTATAAAATCCAGCACCTATTTATGATAAAAACCACTCAGCAAAGTGGAAATAAAGGGAGCATACCTCAACATAATAAAGGCTGTATGCAAAAAACCTACTGCCAAGATCATGTTCAATGGGCAGAAACTGAAAGTGTTTCCTTTAAGATCAGGAACAAGACAAGGATGTCTACTTTCACTACTCTCATTCAACATAGTACTGGAGATTCTAGCCACAGTGATCAGACAAAAAGAAAAAAAAATAAAATTCATCCCAACTGGAAAGGAGGAAGTGAAACAGTCATTATTTGCAGACGACATGATAGTCTACACAGAAAACCCTATAGGCTCCACCAATAATCTATTTGACCTAATAAATGAATTTGGCAAAATAGAGGGATACAAAGTCAGTATTCAGAAATTGATGGCCTTTTTTTTACCAACAATGAACTATGAGATAGTGGGACTAAGAAAAAATTCCATTTACTATAGCAACAAAAAGAAAATAAAGTACCTAGGAATACATTTAACCAAGGACGTAAAAGGCTTGTCCTTCGAAAACTATAGAACACTTAAAAAACTGAGGAAGATACAAGTAAATGGAAGCATATAACCTGTTCATGGATTGGAAGAATTAATATCCTTAAAATATCCATACTACCCAAAGCAATCTATAGAGTCAATGAAATTCCTATTAAAATACCAGTAGCATATTTCACAGATCTAGAATAAATAATTCAAAAATATATGTGGAACCCCCCCAAAAAATACAGCTGCAGCAACCTTGAGAAAGAAGAAGAACAAAGTTGGAAGGCTCACGATACCTGATATCAAACGATGCTACGAGGCCACTGTAATCAAAAAAGTCTGGTACTAGCTTAAGAACAGACACATAGATGAATGGAACAGAATAGAGAGCCCAGAAATAAACCCATGTTTCTATAGTCAATTAATATTGGACAAAGGGGACACAAGCATACCATGAGTAAAACTAATCTCTTCAAAAATGATGTTGCGTGAACTGAATTGGTACATGCAAAAAATAAAACTAGACCATCAGCTTACACCATATACCAGAATAAAATCAAGATGAATAAAAGACTTAAATATAAGTTGTGATACCATAAAAGTCCTAGCGGAAACATAGGCAATAAAATTTCAGATACCCCACGTAGTAATATTCTTGCCAATATATCTCTTAGGGCAAGGGAAATAAAGGAAAAAAAATAACAAATGTGACTACATCAAATTAAAAAGCTTCTGTGCAGCTAAAGAAACCATCATCCAAACAGAAAGGGAACCGTCTGTATGGGAGAACATATTTGACAATGATACATCAGACAAGGGTTTAATCTCCAAAATATATAAAGAACTCACACGACTCCACTCCAGGAAGACAAACAATTCAAAAAACAAGTGGGCAAAGGACCTGAATAGACACTTCTCTAAGAAGGACATACAGGTGGCTCATAGACATATGAAAAAATGTTCATCACTAGCCATCAGAGATATGCAAATTAAAACCACAATGAAATATCATCTCACACTGGTCAAAATGGCTTTCATTAATAAATCAACAAACAACAAGTGCTGGCAAGGATGTGGAGTAAAGGGAACCCTAGTGCACTGTTGGTGGGAATGCAGACTGGTGCAGCCACTGTGAAAAACAGTGTGGGATTTCCTCAAAAATCTAAAAATGGACCTGCCTTTTCACCCAGCAATTCCACTGCGGGGACTGTACTCTAACAATCACGAAACACCAATTCAATACAACCTATGCACCCCAATGTTCATAGCAACACAATTTACAATAGCCAAGGGCAGGAAACAGCCTAAATGCCCATGAGTAAATGAGTGGATTAAAAAACTGAGATACCTTTACATAATGGAATACTCTGCAGCAGAAGGAAAGAAGGAGCTCCTACCCTTCATGGCAGCATGGATAGAACTGGAGACTATTATGCCAAGTGAAATAAACCAGTCAGTAAAAGACAAATACCATATGATCTCACATATAAGAGGAATCTAATGAACGAAATAAACTAATGAGCAAAGAACAACCAGAGACATGTAAACAGGGAAGAAACTGACAGCTGACCGAGGAAAGGGGGTAGGGGTGAATGGTGGAAAGAAGGCGAAGGGATTAGTCAAAGAACATGTACAAATGACCTATGGACGTGGACGACAGTGCGGGGATGGAGTGTGGGAGCAGTGGGTAGGCTGGATGGAGGGCAAAAGGGAAAAAATTGGGACAACTGTAATAGAATAAACAAGAATAAAAAAAGAAAAATGTCTATGCTGCCCAAAGCAATCTATAGATTCAATGCAATTCCTATCAAGATTCCAATGACATATTTCACAGAACTAGTGCAAATATTTCAAAAATTTGTGTGGATCCACAAAAAGCCACGCATAGCAACAGTGATCCTGAGAAAGAACAAAGTTGGAGGATCCTTTCTACCTAATATCAAACTATAGTATAAGGCCATAGTAATCAGAACAAAATTGTCCTGGCATGAAAACAGACACATAGATCAATGGAACAGAATAGAGAGCCCAGAAATAAATCTACTTGTCTTTTTAATGTACTTTTCAGCCTCTCGTATTCTCTTCACTTCTCCCTGGCCCAAGGAGAAAGGACTTGCTGTTGTTCATATCACTGGGTCTCAACCCTGGCTGCATATTAGAATTACCAGGGGAGTTTTTAAATTGCTACCTGGGTTCACTCTCCAATGATTTTGATTTTATTGGTCCTAGGTGGGGTTTTTCCATTGTTATTTTTAAAACTGCCTAGGTGGCAGGCAACCAAGGTAACCCAGATCACCTTACTTTGAGCCATGTTTCTCAGAGTGCTGCATAGACCACCCACATCAGAAATATCTGAGGCACTTGTTTAAAAGGCACATTCCAGGACTCCATTGCAAGTGTCAGTCAACAATATCGGGGAGTGTGAACCACCAGTCTACCTTTGTAACAAGTTTCTCAGATGATTTTGCCTTACTGGCATTCTTGCCCCCCTTCCCTATATACACAGCTCTCCAGCCATTGTGTCATGAAGTGCTCTTCCAATCTCATAGCAATAGGAGGGCTGACATCTGTTACACATGGGAAGCATGAAATTAGGGAAGGTGTCACATAAGAAGATGCATTTGAAATGGGCCTTGAGAGATAGGACAGACGATGAACCTCAGGAAGAGATGGCAGAAAAAGACAACGGTTTGAGCAAAGATTTAACTTCCTGTTCAGAGGTTCAAAGTGTGGACTTCGGAATGAGAGGGACGAGATTCACACTCTAGTCCTGCCCTTTCTTAGCTCCATCCATGACCCTACCCCTCTCACCCCAGCACCTCCCTAGTCTTTTCTGCTGTATAATATTACTTTAACAGTTACACCTGCCCAGGTAGGTGCCTGTGCTTCTTTACCTCTAGGCAGGAAAAACCCCTCTGGGACTGATAACCATCCCCACTCTCCGTATCTCCCCCTTCTATAGATGTGTGGTTGTCTACTGGTAGCTGCTTTGCCTCACTTTCCTCCCAGTTCCTTGACCTGTCATGCCTTCCAATGCCCTTTCTCAAACATGGTTGCTAAATGTTTAGAAATCATTTGCCTGGCCAATTACTTATCCAGATTCCAGGCCTTGTAGCAACCAAACACAAATACACAAACTCAGCTGCAAAATTTCAGTTCTAGTTGTCCGCCAGTCACGTGTTACTTGCAACATCCCCAAATAAATATTAAATCAATGATTCTCAGTGAGATCTGAAGAAGACAAGAATAAGAGTCACTTGGAGAAAGTGTTAAAATATAGATGCATAGGTCCCACTTAGACCTGCTAGGTCAGAGTCGCTAGGCATAAAACCCAAGGATCTGTTTGTGTCTTTTTTTTTTCAAAGCAACTTTCATTTGGAAGATTGCTTGGGGATGGAAGGACAATGGCAACATGGAAGCATTTATAGGAAAACACAGTGGTATTGCCAAAGAAAAACTCTATTTCATTCTTTTTTTAATTACTCTTGTTTACCCTCAGCAGTGAAGGGCAGAGCCTAGGCAGTGGTAGATGTGTTGCCGCTTGTTTTGACAAGGTTTACTGGGAAGCCTGGCCCCATGCCCAGATTGTATAATCTTAGGAATATTTGACTACAGGTTATAGTACCCTGCTGAAAGGAAGTAATAGAATAGCATGTTCCCCTTCCTAGGCTACAACTCTTTTAACACTGATCCTAGGAAATAAATCATAAATGTAGGAATGACCTATGTTAGAATTTCAATCCTGTGGCAAACTGGTGGAAAGGAGAGCGAACTACCAAGTGGAGACATAGAGAAAGGAGATAAAGGAGAATTGTAGCAATTCTGTCAATATATTGTGCTGGCAGCAACCTTCTTAAGGAATCCCTGGATACTGCTGTGTAGTATTCTTGTTTAGCCTGAAATCCCTGGCCTAAAGAGCATCTCACTCCTAGGAAGTGGGTGCTCCTCTAAAATGCTGTGTGCATATGAGACTGTGCCTCCAGGAGTTCAGCTGGACCTTGGCAAGGCTACAAGGCCTGATTAGCAAACCCAATGGAAGTAGCTGGTGGCAAGCCAGAGCTATTTGGTGGTCTTAGCAGTTCTCCCTTCTGTTGTTTTGATGGCTGTTAAGTATAGTATAATCGATTATAATGTTTGTATGGGAAGGGTTTTCTTTTTTTTTAATGATGAATCTTTGCCTACCGAAAGAGTAATCACATTTCAACTTGAAAAGTGATGGTAACAGGCAGCCATCCTTATGTGTTTAACAGGAATCTGCAAATCAGCCATTTTGTATGCAGTGCTGTGCTCTATGTTCTCTTTGCCCTAGCAGATTCCTTTGCCAGGGATGTATGAGTGCCTCCTAATCTTGTCTTTTAAGACAAAGCTTAAAGTTCTCCTCTTCAGTCTTCCCCAGACTTAAGTGACCCATTTACCAATGACTGCATCACATTACCTGATTTTATCTTCTTCAAGATTTTGAATACCTGAAATTATCCTACTTGTTTCCTTTGTGCCTCTCTCCCCCTCTCCCTCCTTCCCTTTCTCCCTCATTCTCTCTCTCCCTAAGGTCCAGGAAAGAAAGCAAGCCTTACCTGTATCTCTCATTTTGATATTCCCAGTGAGTAGCCACTCACAAAAACATCTGTTGGATAAATGAGTGAGACACTTGGAAGACAGGAATATTCAGTCAGGTCCTAAAGGACATGGCCATGGAGTAGAAGGAAAATTGGCTTTCCAGGTAAGGAGACTAGAGCGGAAAGAAAGATTAATGACCTAAGTTTTCTGGGGGCTGGAGCAGAGCAGCCAGCACATAGCACAGGAGCCAGGTTTGGGAGCAATGAGCACTGTCATTAGAGGAATGGGAAAGTATGGAGGAAAGAAAGGAGCAGGCAGAATTCAAAGTCACAGGGATGGGAATGAGGATATATGTAATCCAAAAAACAGTGAGAAAAAATTGTTTGGTTATTGACTGGGAAGAAATGATAAAAACAATGTTTAACAGTTTATTCTAAAAGAATAAAGTAGAGCAAAATTCAGTCATGTTCCACAAATATACTTGTTTCTCAAATAAAACCTTGCTGGAGAATACAACCTAGAACAGATAAATGCCTTAGCCCTCTCATGCTTCTCTTTTCCTTTCTATAAAGCAGGAATTTAAGCAACATCATGCACAATGATGATACAAGAAAAACTCTATTGTCAGCACTAGTCCATACGACTTTATGAACTTATTACTATTGTAAGACCCATTTTAGAGATCAAGAAACAGAGGTTTGGACAAGAGAGATTATATAGCCCAAATTCAAACCCAGATCTCTGGTCCAGAGTTCTATTAAAACCCCATTTGTAAACTTACTGGGGAAATATTCCAGCTTAAAAAGATGAAATGTTAGGAGATATCTGTACACCACTCCTAAAATGAAAATGCTGAATTTGTACGCTGCTCTGACAGGAAGCAATCTAAATGTATGATGAGGTACATAATAAATGTATTATGATATAGTGTTAAGAGCAAGGGATTTAAGAATTAAGTAAACCTGAATTTGAATCACAGCCCAGCCTCTTCCTGGTGGTGTCTTCTTCAACAGGTTACTGGACCTCTTTGAGCTTCAGCTGCTTCAACTGTAAAATAAGGGGTGATGCTACATCATGAAGATGTGGCTAAGGTTAAGTAAGCTAATATAGGTAACCCTCCATGGCAGAAAACAGAAGCACCAGCTTTAGAATCAGATGGATCTCGGTTCAAACCTAGCCCAACAATCTAATAGTTGTGTGATACTGGGCAGGAGGCTTTACCTTTCTGAGTACTGGTTTCTGTATACGTAAAATGGAAAAACTAATGCTTACAATTCATCCTTCCAACAAATATTTATTAAAATGTTATAAACAAACACATACAAATAATGTATTATTATAAGTATTATAATAACGGCCCAAAGAAAGAAGCCTACAACGCCATGTGGAAGACTTAGGAAAGACTTAGTTCATAGAGGGGATGGGGAAGTTATGAGAGCCAAATTGGATATATTCCAGAGTGTCAAATGAACAGTGAGTAAAAGCAGGTTAGAGACGGAAAGATGTATAGAGATTTAATATTTTATTGTAAAATACATACAGAAAAGGGCACAGGAAGTAAATGTGCAGCTCAGTGTATTATCACAAAGTCACTACAAATGTTGAACCACAACCTAGTTCAAGAAATAGCATCTCACTTGCCACCCAAGATGCTCCCCCATGCCCTCTCCCAATTACTAGCTCTTTATTCTTCTCCAAAGACCATCACCATCCTCAGTTTTAGCAGAAGAGATTAATTTTGCCTGTTTTTGAACTTCATATAAATGGAATCATACAACAGGTGTTCTTTGGTGTCTGAATTCCTTTGTTCCGCATTATAACTGTGAGATCCATCCATGTATATACTTGTATATGCATACTATATGGTATAACATGCTATTATCTGAAGATAGCACATTAAATTTTTTCTATTATACTGTTAATGGGGATTTAGGCTGTTTTCTATTGGGGATGCTAAAAATAATGCAAATTTTAAAATTTGTGGTGCATATATGCAATCATATCTCTTGGGTATATACCTAGAGGGAAAGTTGCTATGTCACAGGGCATGTATATGTTCAACCTTAGTAGATCATGCCAAGCTCCTTTCTCAACTTGTTGCACAAAATTACACTGTAACAAGCAGTGTTTGGGAGTCCCTGTTGTTCCACATCCTTCACCAACACTTGGTGAAAAAAAGACTTCTCAGTCTTTTTAAATTTTAGCTATTTGGAAGAGTATATAGTGGTATCTCATTTTCTTAAATTTGCATTTTCCTAATTGCAAATGAGGTTGAGCACCTTTTCATACGCTTACTGGCCACTTGGAGATCTTCTGTAAACCACCTGTTCAAGTCTCTTGCCCAATTTCTAATCTTTTTCCTAAATTCTCAATCTTGCCTTTCATGTCCTTTAACGTATTCAGGATAGTTACTTTAAAGTCTGTGTCTGATTAGCTCCATTGTATGGAGTACTTGTGAGACTGTATCTATTGTGTGTTCCATTTCTTGGTTTCTGTTTACAATATTTTGTTTTCTCCTGTACATGGTTATTTTTGAATGAATGATGAACACTGTATATGACTAATTGAAAAAGATAATTTAGGGCCTGGAATGAAGGTGCCTTACCCAGAGAGCCATCTTGCAAGTGACTGGCATCCCTAGCAATCTGATATTATCTTAATCCGGTTTCAAGGACTGAGAGTATTAGAAACTCAACTTCAATTCCTGCAAGGGCGGGTCTATTTCCAGTTTCCCATTATTACTAGGATGCAGCCTCTTGAAGTCTCAACTAAAAATTGAGGGGGGATTTGACAGGCCCTCATCTCCTGGTGAGTTCTGAACCATAGCCTTTTGTATGCCCTTGCTCCTTGAAACCATCAAGCACTGCTTGGCTTCTCAGTCATTCAGCAGCATCTTCTGGAATCAACAGATGTGTTATAATAGGAAAAGTTGCTCCAGAAGTCAGACTCGCTTCTCTGAGTCCTGTCTTTTCTTGGGCCCCTGGAGCCTGGCCTCCAAAATTCTTCAGGTTGCAACACACACACACACACACACACACACACTTTCATAATTTTATTCAATGAGAAGGTTGTCCAAGTTCCTAGCCCACCATTACCAGAATAGAAATCCTACTTGAAACATTTAAAAAATATATTACCTCACATAATCCTCATAATAATCTAAATGATTCTTAGCATCACACACCTAAAAAGTGGGAGAGACAGCAATGGTAGCCCCTATTCTCTGATTCCAAACTATATGTAATAAAACAAAGGGCAATAAAGCACCCTGCATGGTACAGGTTTACAACTAGCTTAACTTGTTTTATTAGTTTAATTTAATCTCTAACATAATGCTAATTAAAGTATTATAGGAAATTTTGAAATCTCCCTAAGTGAGTTTTATCTTTGAAACAGAAAAATATCAAAATAAAGATAACTAACATAGGAGATCCAAGATGGCAATGAAGTAGCTGGAAGCTACAATTACCTCCTCTCAGGACCAGAAGGTATTAGCGTTAAATATTTAAAGTGATGAAAAGCAAGAACCTACAACCAAGACTACTCTGTCCAGCAAGGCTATCATTTAAAACTGAAGAAAAATAAAGACCTTCCCAGACAGAGATAGTTAAAGAGTTCATTACCACCAAACCAGTATTACAAGAAATATTAAAGGGACTTCTGTAAGATGAAGAAAGAACACTCACTGGTGTAGCTCAGTGAGTTGGGCATCATCCCACAAACCAAAGTTCACTGGTTCAATTCCTGGTCACCAGGGCACATTCCCGGGTTTTAGACCAAGCCCCTGGTTGGGGGTTTGCAAGAGGCAATTAATTGATGTTTCCCTCGTGCATCAAATGTTTCTCTGCTCTTTTCCTCCCTCCCTTACCCTCTCTCTAAAAATAAATAAATACATACATACATACATACATAAATAAATAAATAAAATCTTTTAAAAAGGAGAAAAGAGCATAGTTATAGAGAATAAAGTGGCAATAACTACATAGCTATCAACAATCACTTTAAATTTAAATGAATTAAATACTCCAATCAAGAGTCACAGAGTAGCTGAATGGGTAAGCAAACAAGAACCATATATATGCTGCCTATAAGAGACCTACCTCAGAATAAAGGATACACACAAACTAAAAGTAAAGGGATGTAAAAAGATATTCATGCAAATGGAAATGAAAAAAAGCAGGGGTAGTAATACCTATATCCAACAAAAGAGGCTTTAGAACAAAGGCTATAGTGAGAGACAAAGGAGGATATTACATGATGATAAAGGGATCAATCCAACAAAAGAATACATCCCTTGTAAACATTTATGCACCCAACATAGGAGCACCTGAATACATAAAGCAAACATTAAGAGACATAAAGGGAAAGATTGATAGTAATGCAGTCACATTAGGGGATTTTAATACTACATTGACATCACTGGAAAGATGTTCCAGGCAGAAAACCAATAAGGAAAAGTACCCTTAAATGGTATACTAGAGCGCATAGATTTAATTGATAAGTTCAGAGTAATTCATTCCGAATCAGCAGACTATACATTCTTTTCAAGCACACATGGAACAGTTTCTAAGACCACATGTTAGGGTACAAAACAAGTCTCAATAAATTTAAGAAGACTGCAATCATATCAAGCATTTCTCTGACCATAATGTTATGAAACTAGAAATCAATAACAAGATAAAACTGAAAAACACACAAAGGCATTCAGTCTAAATAACATGTCACTAAAAAATGAATGGTTAACAATGAAATCAAGGGAGAAATCAAAAGATATCTTGAGACAAATGAAAACTGAAACAGAACAACCCAAATCTATGGGTCACAACAAAAGCAGTTCTAAGAGGGACATTCATAGCATTACAGGACCACTGCAAGAAAGAAGAAAAATCTCAATAAACAACCTAAAAAGCCTTAGGAAAAAAACAACGAACAAAGCCAAAAGTGAGTAAAAGAAAGGGCGTAATTAAGATCATACCAGAAATAAACAAAATAGAGTCTAAAATAATACAAAACATCAGTGCAACCAAGAGTTGGTTCCTTGAGTCGAGTCAAGGAACCTGTATAAAGGACTCATGGACAGGGACAATGGGGAGGTGAAGATTGAATGTGGGAGGTGGGGTTTGGCAGGGCAGAAGAGAGTAATGGGGGGGGAATGGGTACAATTGTAATTGAACAACAATAAAACAATTTTTAGAAAAAGATAAAAAGATTGAATAACCTTTAACCAGACTCATCAAGAAAAAAAGAGAGGACCCAAATAAATAAAATCAGAAATGGAAGAGGAGGAGTAACAGCTGATACCAAATAAATATAAAGGATTGTAGGAAAATATCATGAACAACCATATGCCAACAAATTGAACAATGTGGACAAAATGGATAAAGTCCTAGAAAAATACAATCTTCCAAAACTGAATCAGGAAGACTCAGAAAATCTGAATAGACATATTGCAACTAATGAAATTGAAGCAGTAATCAAAAAACTCCCAACAGAATGCAGACTGGTGCAGCCACTGTGGAAAACAGTATGGAATTTTCTCAGGAAACTAAAAATGAAACTGCCTTTTGACCCAGTGATTCCACTGCTGGGATTATACCCTAATAATCTGGAAACACCAATTCAAAAGAACCTATGCACTCCAATGTTCATAGCAGCACAATTTACAATAGCCAAGCGTTAGAAGCAACCTACGTGCCCAACAGTAAATGAGTGGATCAAAAAACTGTGGTACATTTACACAATGGAATACTACTCAGCAGAAAGAAGGAAGGAGCTCATACCATTTGCGACAGCATGGATGGATCTGGAGAGCATTGTGCTAAGTGAAATAAGCCAGGTGGCAAAAGACAAATACCATATCATTTCACCTATCAGTGGAGACTAATCAACAGAACAAACAAGCGAATAAAATGTAACTGGAGATATTGAAGTGAAGAACAAACTGACAGTGAACAGAGGAGAGGAGGAGGGGAAGACAGGCGGAAACAGGGGAAGGGTAGTCAAGGAACATATATGGGGGACTCATGAACAAAGTCAAGGGGTTTGGGATTGAGGGTGCGTGGAGGGAATGCGAGAGGCAGGGGAAGTGGTGCGGGGGCAATGGACAAAACTACTTGAACAACAATAAAAAAAGACAAAAATATGTGAATTGTCAATGCTGTGCTACAGACAGCAAGTGCTATAGGAAAATACTGTATTAAAAGATATAGTAAATTTAAAAAAATGAAAATGGGAAAAAAAAACTCCCAACAAACAAAAGTTGTGGGCTGGAGGGCTTGACAGGGAAACTTTATGAAACAAAGAATTAATGCCACCCTAGCTGGTGTAGCTCACTGCATTAAGCACAAACCTGAGAATCAAAGAGTCATGGTTCCATTCCCCAGTCAGGGCACATGCCTGGGTTGCCCACCAGATACCCAGTAGGGAGTGCTTGAGAGGCAACCACACATTGATGTTTTTCTCTCTTTCTCTCTCCCTTCCCTTCTCTCTAAAAATAAATAGAATCTTTAAAAAGAAAAAAATTAAAAAAAGAATTAATGCCTGACCTTCTCAAATTATTCCAAAAAATTCAAGAGGAAGGAAGCCTCCAAAGCTCATTTTACGAGGCCAGCATTATCGTAGTTCCAAAATCAGATAAAGACACTACAAAGAAAGAAAATCATAAGCCAATATCCATGATGAACATAAATGTTCAAATCCTCAACAAAATATTAGCAAACCAAAAACAGCAACACATCAAAAAAAAAATCATACGCCATGATCAAGTGGGGTTTATTCTTGGGATGCAAGGTTGGTATAATATCCACAAATCAAAAAAAGTGATACACCACATAAAGAAAATGATGGGTGAAAATCACGTGATCATATTAATAGATGCAGAAAAGCATCTGATAAAGTCCAGCACCCATTTATGATAAAAACTCTCAGCAAATTGGGAACAGAGGGAATATATCTAAATATAACAAAGGTGACATATGACAAACCAACATCCAACCTCATACTCAATGGGAAAACACTAAAAGGATCTCCCTTAAGATTGGGAAAAAGACAGTGATGTCCGTTTTCACCACTCTTACTCAACATAGTACTGGAAGCACTAGCCACAGAAATCAGGCAAGAAGAAGAAATAAAAGACATATTAATTGGAAAGGAAGATGTAAAATTATCATTATTTGCAGGTGCCATGATACTGTATAATAGAGAAACCTAAAGATTCTACAAAAAAACCTGCTAGAACTGATAAATGAATTTAGTAAAGTAGCAAAATATAAAATACTCAGGAATTGGTTGCATGTTTATACATCAATAATGAAATACTAGAAAGATAAATTAAGAATACAATCCCATTTACAACTGTATCATAAAACAAGACACCTAGGAATAAATTTAACCAAGGGGGAAAAAGACCTCTCCTTAGAAAATTGTGACACCGAAGAAAGAAATTGAAGATACAAATAAGTAGAAATATATACCATGTTCATGGATAGGAAGAATTAACATCATTAACATGCCCATACTACCTAAAGCAACCTACAGATTCATTGCAGTTCATATCAAAATACCAATGGCATATTCCCCAGAACTAGAACAAATATTCCAAAAATGTATATACAACCACACAAGATGCTGAATAGCCACAATAATCTTGAGAAAGAAAAACAAAGTTGGAAGAATCACACTACCTGATATCAAACTATATTACAAGGCCATAGTAATCAAAACAGAATGGTACTGGCATAATAAGAGACATATAGGTGGTAGGAGCCAGCAGAGGGTAAACAGGGGATACATAGTGATGGAAGGAGACCTGACTTGGGGTGGTGAACACACAATACAATATACAGATGGTGTATTATAGAATCGTACACCTGAAACCTATATAGTAATTTTATTACCCAATGTCACCCCAAGACATTCACTAAAAATTAAAAAAAATAAAACACATAGAAGAAAACATAGGTACTAAATTTATAGACTTTGGTCTCAGAGGGGTTTTTGTGAACTTGATCCCAAGTGAAAGGAAAGTAAAAGCAAAAATAAATGAACAGGACTACATCAAAGTAAAAAGCTTATGCACAGTAAAAGAAATCACCAACAAGACAAAAAGGCAACCAACCAAATGGGAGAAGGTATTTGCAAACAATACCTCTGCAAGAGGCTGATATACAAAATACACAGCTCAACAACAAAAAAATAAACAATCCAATTAAAAATGGGTAGAGGACCTGAACACTTTTCCCAAGAAGACATATAGATGGCCAACAAATATATGAAAAGATGCTCAATATCACTAGCTATCAGGGAAATGGAAATCTAAATCACAATGAGATACCACCTCATGGTTGTTAGAATTGCTACTATCAATAAGACAGGAAATAACAAGTGTTAAGAGAGGATGCAGAAAAGGGAACCACACTTGGACATTGGTTGTAGGAGTGTGAATTGGTGCAGCTTCTATGAAAAACAGGTATGTTGGTTCCTCAAAAATTTAAGAATACATCTACTATATAACCCAGTAATTCTCTTTTGGGTATCTACCTGAAAAATTTGAAAATACTTATTTGTAAAGATATATGTATCCCTATGTTCATTAATCACTATAACAAAGATATAGAAACAACCAAAGTGTCCTTAGACAGATGAAAGGATAAAGACTTGGTGTGTATACACACACACACACACACACACACACACACACAAATGGAATACTACTCAGCCATAAAAAGTTGAAATATTGCCATTTGTAACAACATGCATGGATCTTTACAGTATCATGTTCCGTGGAATAAGATAGATGTAAAAGGACAAGAATCATATGATTTCACTCATATGTGAGATATAAAACAGAAAGCAATAAAATGAACAAAACGAACAAACTCATAGACACAGACAACACTACGGTGGTTACCCAGAGGAAGGTGGGGCTTGGGGGAGGATGACAAGGGTAAAGGGAATCAAATATATGGTGACAGGAGACTAGAGTCTGGGTGGTGAGCACACAATGCAATATTTGGATGTTGTAGTATAAAATTGTACACCTGAAACTTTTGTTATTAAACCAATGTAATCCCAATACATTTAGTTAAATTAAAAATTTTTGGTGTTATTCCAACCCATGAACGCAGCATATCTTTCTATTTCATTGTGTCCTTTTCAATCTCTTTTAATAATGCTTTGAAGTTTTTTAATACATAGGTACTTCACATACTTTAAGCCTGTTCCTAGGTTTTATATTCTTTATGTTGCAATTGCAAAAGGAACTGTTTATTCATTTCTTTTTTCTGAAACTTGTTAGTACACAGGAATGCAGTGGATTTTTGTACATTGATTTTGTATCCTACAACTTTATTGTGTTTGTTCATTATTTCTAATAGTTTTTTTGGTGGAGTCTTTAGGGTTTTCTTTATACAGAATCATGCCATCTGCACGGAGTGACAGTTTTACTTCCTCCTTCCCAAGTTAGATGCATTTTATTTCTTTCTCTTACCTTATTGCTCTGGCTAGGACTTCCAGAACTATGTTGAATAAGAGTGATGAGAGTGGGCATCCTTGTCTTGTTCCTGACTTTAGAGGACAAGCTTTCAGTTTTTCACCATTGAGTGTAATAGTGGCTGAGGGTTTCCCATATATGACCTTTATTATGTTGACGTACTTCCCTTATATACCCATTTTATTGAATGTTTTAATCATAAGTGTTTTAATCAAAATTGTGTTGTATCTTATCAAATTCTTTTTCTGCATCTATTGCTAAGATTATATGATTTTTATCCTTTGTTTTGTAAATATGGTGTATTCTATTGACCAATTTGCATATGCTGAACCATCCTTGCGCCTCTGGAATTAACTCCACTTGATCGTAATGTATTATTTTTTAATGTGTTCAATTTCTAAGTATTTTGTTTAAGATTTTTGCATCTGTATTCAAAGATGTTGGTCTGTAGTTTTCTTTTTTGTGTGTTATCTTTGCCAGGTTTTGGTATCAGGATTATGTTGGCCTCATAAAATATGTTAGGAAGTATTGCCTCTTCAATTTTTTGGAAGAGTTTGAGAACAAGTATCAGATTTTCCTTGAATGTTTGGTAGAATTCACTAGTGAAGCCACCTGGTCCTGGACTTTTATTTCTGGGAGGTTTTTTTATGGTTGTTTCAATTTCCTCACTGTTAATTGGTCTATTCCGATTTTCCAGTTCTTCATGATTCAGTATAAGAAGGTTATATATTTCTAGGAATTTACCCATTTCTTCTAGATTACAGAATTTAGTGACATATAGTCTTTTATCACCTTCTAGTATGATCCTTTGTCTCTCTGTGGTGTCTGTGGTAACTTCATAGTTAAAATGGTCATATTATCCAAAGCAATATAGATTTAATGTGATCCCCACCAAAACCCCAATGCCATTTTTCAACAAAATAGAACAAATAAATCATCAGATTTGTATGGAACCATAAAAGACCCTGAATAGCCAAAGCAATCCTAAGATAAAAGAGTGAAGCCAGAGGTATCACACTACCTGACTTCAAGTTATACTACAGAGCTACAATAATCAAAACAGCATGGTATTGGCAGAAAAACAGACACACAGACCAATGGAACCAAAGTGAGAGCCCAGATATAAAACCAGATGTATGTGGGCAAATAGTTTTTGACAAAGGAGCCAAAGACATACAGTGGAGACAACAAAACTTCTTCAATAAATGGTGCTGGGAAAAGTGGAAAGCCACATGCAAAAGAGTAAAACTACACAGTTTGTCCCCATGTGTAAAAATTAATTCAAAATGATCAAAGACCTAAATATAAGGTCTGAAACAATAAATTACATAGAAGAAAACATAGGTTCTAAACTTATGGACCTTGGTCATGCAGAACATTTTATGAATTTGTCCCCCAAGGCAAGGGAAGTAAGGGCAAAAATAAATGAATGGGACTATATCAAACTAAAAAGCTCTTGCACAGAAAAACTAACCACTGACAAAACAAAAAAGGAACCAACCAAATGGGAGATGACCTTTGCAAACAACAGCTCCAACAAAGGTTTAATATTCAAAATATGTAAAGAGCTCATACCACTCTACACCAAACAATCTAATTAAAAAATGGGCAGAGGCCCTAAACAGCCACCTCTCCAAAAAAGACATACAAATGGTCAAGAGAATATGCAAAGGAATTCAACCTCACTGGTTTTTAGGGAGATGCATATCAAAACTACCACCTCACAACTGTTAGAATGGCTATTATCAACAAGACAGGTAATAAGAGTTGGAGAGGCTGTGGAGAAAAAGGAACCCTCATTCACTGCTGTTGAGAATGTAAAGTGGTACAGCCACTATGGAAAACAGTATGGCAGTTCCTCAAAAATTTAAGAGGAGAGTTGCCACATGACCCAGTAATCTCTCTTTTGGGTATCTACTACGAAAACTCAAAAACACTTATTTGCAAAGATATATGCATCCCTGTGTTCACTGCAGCATTATTCATGGTGGTCAAGACATAGAGACAACCAAAGTGTCCTTTGATAGCGGGCTAGGTAATGAAGATGTGGTACATATATACACTGGAATACTACTCAGCCATAAGAAAAGATGAGATACTACCATTTGCGACAGCATGGAAGGACCTTGAGAATATTATGCTAAGGAAAATAAATCATTCAGGAAAATGCTAAGAACCATATAATTTCACTCATACGTGGGATATAAAACTGAAGCTCATAGACACAGACAATAGTATCGTGCTACCACAGGGAAGGGTGTAGGGGGGTAAAGGGTAAAGGGGGCCAAATATATGGTGATGGAAGACGATCTGACTGTGGGTGGTGGGCACACAATGCAACATACAGGTCGTGTATCATAGAAATGCACACTTGAATCTTATATGATCTTATTAATCAAATCATCCCAATAAGCTTAGTTTGTGAATAAAACTATATAAATAAAAATTATCTTCATCAGTCTGTAAATGCATTTGCTTCATTTTGCAATGACTAGAACTTGTAACCTTAATATGCAATATGTCATGTAACCTTAATAAGTAGTATTATCATGACCTAAATCATTTTGCAAGGAACAGGGATTTTCAAAGGAACAAACAGTATTCGTGGTATCAATAAATACTCTCGTAAAACAGGAGAAAATGAAGAACCGTGATGCTTGGATTTTTAAAAATATCTCTATTTGCATTAAAATCTCCATTAATCTCAGGTTAACAAAGCTATTATTAATATTAAAGTAGCCAGTTTTTGCACAGGTGCAAGGAACCAAGGGGATATGAAAATGAAAATGAGGACTAGTGGAAAAAACACATAAACCTCCCTAATTGTAAGGCAGAATGGCATAGAAGCTAAAGGTACAATAAACATTTTAGTGTGGCTTAGAAAAAATACACCCCAATGGAGAGGAATTGGAGTTGCCTTAAAATGCACTAGAATTAGGACTTCCACAATGCCTAAATGCAGCCTATGCTAGTCTGTAATGAAGCTTCTACTGGTCTATAGCAAAATGATGAAAATGTCAATGTGGAAAAGATTTCCATACAGCTCCCTTTTTAAAAAAAGATTTTATTTATTGAGAGAGAAGGGAAGGGAGGGAGGACAAGAGGGACAAATGCACTGATGTGAGAGAGAATCATTGATTCCTGCGTCTCAGACAGCCCCAACCAGTGACCTGGCCCTCAACCCAAGCATATGCCCTGCCAGGGAATTGAACCAGCGACCTTTTGCTTTGCAGGCTGGCATTCAATCCACTGAACCACACCAGCCAGGGCTTGTACTAGCTTCTTTATATTATTTTCTTCTTACTTTCTTGGCATTAAGTATAGCTCTCCTTTAATGAAATGCATCTTGGCTCCCTCTTTTGTGAAGCTCTGAAAACCAATGCCAAAGGATGGAAGCTATGCAACGGAAGAGACTGTGCCTGCTTACTTAGTACTTAGCCCCTGGCACTTAACAGTGCCTCACATACAGTAGGCATCCAGCAAACATGGCTGAATGAATGAGGAGGCAGCATCTGAGTGTTCTTTTCCTTGATAAGAAGGATATAACAGAAAGTCATTTCATGGTATGTTTAGTAAATTATGTTACTTATCTATTGCTGCATAACAATTTACCCCAAAACTTAGCACCTTAAAACAATATGCATTGATTATTTCACAGTTTCTGTGGGTCAAGAATATGTTCATGACTTAGACGCGCGCTTTAGCCCAGGATCTCTCACCAGGTCGCAGTCATCGCAAAGCTCCGCTGCGAAGGATCCACTTCACAGCTCACTCATTGTTAGCAGGATCCAGTTCCTCATAAGCCGTTATGCCACGGGCTGTTGTCCCTCAGTTCCTTGCCATTTGGGCCTCTCCACAGAGCATGTCACAGCATGACAGCTTATTTTCATCAGAGTGAGCCACCAAGAAGAGGAGAGAGTACAAGCAAGAGAACGGTCACAGTCTTTTGTAATTACAAAAGTGACATTCCATCACTTTTGCTGTATTCTAGGAGTCAGAAGTCGCTATGTCCAACCTGCACCCAAAGGAAGAGGATTCAACAAAGGCTTGAATCGCCACAATCCTGGAGGGTCACATTGGAAGGCAGACACTACAAATATAGAGTAGGCTGGATGGTTTGCATGTAGGGTAAATGAAGAAATTCATGGAAGATGACACCGTAAAGTAGATCGGGGCCCAGCAGACCATGAAGGCTCTTGTGTTCTAAGTTGTCGGAACTCTGTTCTGGCCCTCCCTCTGTACTCAAAATGTAGTTCATGGATCCACAGCATTCGTATCAACTGAATACCTGCTAAAACCACAGAATTGTACGCTCGGACCCCAGGCCTACTGAATCAGAATCTGCATGTTAACAGGATCCTATGTGCATTAAAATTGTCAAAGTGCTGCTCTGGATGCCAAGGAGAAAACAGCTTTAGATAAAAGGCCAAATATGAAAGGAAAAGGAGGAGGACTGAATGAATGACTACATTTTTTAATACATAATCTTTATTATATTTCTGATCATGGCATTAGGAGATTTACAGAGGAATATGGTTCACTCTCAACATCAGTAGTTTCCACACCTATCCAGCATAAAAATCGCCTGAGCAGCTTGTAAAAAGAGGTGCCCAATTCCTTGTAGAAATGCTGATTCTAGTTCTGGAGTATCATGTGGTACCAGAAAATAAAATGTTCAAAATACAAAGTAGGAATAGGTCTAAGGGAGACTGGATCCAGCCTTTATGAGTTCCCAATGTCCAAGGCCGAAAACATTTGAACACAGGAAACAACTCAGTATTGGGTTATAACCCAAAATATAAAATAAATACCCATGAATGCATACTAATATGTGATCAAATAAATATATGAAGCAAAGGCCAATCTTCGAAAGAGAATTCCCAATAATATGTGTAGATACTTCACTTTCTAGGAGGCGGAGCCTATTTCCCCTTTCCTGCTTGAGTGTGGGCTGGACTGAATGACGCCTTTCCAAAGAGCATATGGAAAGGGAAAAATAGTAGCTTTGCAATGAAGGGCCTGGCAAATGCTACCTTAGCCAGGGACTCAAAGTTAGCATGCCTAGTATTAAGTCACGTGACAGTGTGCACCCTGCAGGATGATGTAATGAGAACGGCACCTCACCAAGCAGTGGTTCTCCTCAAATCCCGATACCCCAGTCTGTCATGAAGAAAACAGCAGCTGAACCCAAACTGAGGGATGACGTTTCACAAAATACCTGATCAGTTCTTCTCATATTTGTCATGATCATGAAAAAGGAAAGACAGAAACTGTCACAGACCAGAAGAGGCTAAGGAGACATGGTGATAAAAAGCAATGAGGGATCCTGGATTGTATTCTGGAATGGAAAAAAACATCAGTAGAGAAACAAGTGAAATCTGAATAAAGGCTGCAGTTAATAATAATGAACTGATATTAATGCCTTAGTTACGACAAATGTACCACACATAAGATGTTCACATTAGGGTGCTGGGTCTACATGAACTCTGTATTTACCACCTGTATAACTTCTCTACAAATCTAAAATTATTCCAAAGTGTTTATTATAAAACGAGTGATCCCCACCCCTCATCTCTTAAGATTCTAGCTTTAACTTCTCGGTTAGTGAGGGTGATGGTGCTCAGGCACCATTATTTTCTAAGAGTTCCCCAGGTAATTCTGATGTTCAGCCAGAGTAGATTCCTTATTCTATACTAGTGGCTCTGAAACTTGAATGTATGTCAGAATCCTTTGGGAGGGGTTGTTAAAACACAGATTGCTGGGCTCCACCCTCAGAGTTTCCGATTCGATAGGCCTGGGGCGGGGCCTGAAAATTTGCATCTCTTATAAGCTCTCAGGTGATGCTAATTTTGCTGCTATGGGATCCACACTTCAACGACTGCTTTATACCAAACTCAAAGCGGTTTCTCCCAAACCACTGTGAAAAGTAGCAGCAGGAGATAAAGCAGTGCAACACAGTGAAAAGAGCTCTAGTTCATAGCTCGAGAGACTTGGATTCTAGTCCTGAATTTGTCATCATTCAGTCATAAGACCTGTATGAAGCACGTTACCTCTCTTAGCCCCAAACTTTTCATCTGAAAAAAAAAAAAAAAGAGAGAGAGAGACTGGTTTAACGACCATTATATCAAAAAGTCTACACATCTTTCAAGTAATTAGATTACCATCCGGTTCTGTTATCTCAGATTTGATAAAACAATTTTGTGAAATCTAACCCAATATTCCCCAAAACAGAAGCCGAAGATTTTTCTCCAGAACACATGTCATGGTTATAAAATAATGAAGACTTTTTAACCAATAAGCCAATACATCCAAATTAATAACATCCTCATTCCATGTCATCACCATACACCTAGTCCAGTGATGCTGTCACTGCCCAAAATATTTCTGGAACTCTTTTCTTTAATATGTACCACAGCCAGTATTTAGGCCACAAAAGAAAACCGGTCTTACTACATGTAAAATGGCACCTCACTGACCAAATGTAGTGATTTCCAGCCTTCTCACCCACATTACCACCAGACAGCCTCCAAATCACCCGTAGTTATTTCTAAAAACCACAACTGCGCTTAAAAGGACAGGGTCTTTTTAGCCACTAGGGGGAAGAAAACTCATTTAAGAACTTGATAAAAAGAGATGGAGCCCTCCCCAGAAAAATACATCAGCACGCAAAAAGTTTTTGCCAATAATTTTAATGCCCAGACTACAATTTAGAAAGTTCTCACCTAGGGAGATAAAGATTTACCACTACCAAGAAAACCAAACGTTCAGAGAAGACTCAGAGGAATCACTTGAAGGCAACTAGTCTGAAGGAAACAAACTCACACTAGGAAAAGAACTGGATTTGCAGTGTGATTAAGGAAGCTTAAGATTTGGATTCTGATTTGATTATGTCACTAAGCAGTTCAGGGCAAAGAAGTCACTTTCCTGTTAGTGTAAATTTCCTCATGTGTAAAATGCAGGCCTGGAAAAAGGGGGATATGCCAGTGATTCTCTGTGTTCATTGGACCAGCAGCATCAACACCACCTAGAAGCTTGTTAAATATTCAAATTCTCAGGCCCCGCCCCAGACCAATTCCAAAGCGGGGCCTGGCCTTCTGTGTTGTAACAAGCCCTTCAGGAGCTTCTGAAGCGAGCTCCGGTCTGACCGCCACCAAGCTAAATGACCTCAAAAGTCCCTTCAAGCTCTCAAACTCTAAAATGTATTTGGAAAGTATAAGCCTCATAAGTTAAAATATAAAACCAAAACCAACAGTCTCAGTCCAATCTGTTAAAACAGATTTCCTAAACTTAATTGCTAAGGAATAAAAAAACTCTATGTTTATTTATATCCGTCCATAGTACCCTTAAAAAACTCCTTATAAATACTAGGTATTCGAATCTTTACCATGTGGGCCAATTTTAGATAAATTTTTTAAAAAATTGGACCCAGAGGTAGGCAAGACAGAAGATACTTATCTTGAACGGTTACTTCCCTCATTCCTGCCTGCTACTGAAATTAGACTATGGCTTTATTAACAACCACGTGAAGAAAATTACCAGAAATTGTTTTGAAAAGCAATAGATACCTCACTTTCGCTGAAAATGTGTTCAAGACACACCAGCAGGTCTTATCAAGCAATAATATAATTATTTTAACTTATCAATAACAAAGTGCAGAATGATTTTAAAATTAGTTAAGACTAATAGATCACGGTTTTGATTCCAAGCCAAGTAAGTATAACACATTTAATATAAGGAATCATTTTTATTTATGGAGGTATGATGTTGATGATAACATAGGTAAGTATAAAACAAAAGTGTCCTTATTTTTCAGAAATCTGATACTGAAATATTTTAAAATGGTATGTCACCTGGAGTTAGCTTTCGTATCATCGGGAGTCGAAATAAGGTGAGTGCGTGACATGGTAAAAGAAACCAGATTGGCTCTGAGAGAAGAGGTGAAGTAGATGTGGCTCTGTGGCAATTCATTTCACTGTCCTACCTGAAAAAAAATTTATGACAAAGCTGGAAGTATATAAGTTTGGTTATCTGCTATTTTTTAAGAGAAAAAAATAAGCATGTAGTGGGATCCTGACAATCAAATGAATACACTGGAATGTTCAAAATGTTATTTCCCCATTAGAAAGAGGAAATTTACCTAAATCTAGTATTGTCGACCTATTACTAAAGAAACATGGCTAATGTAATATCAACAGCCCACTTACCATAAGATCCAAAGTGATAGTGACAGGGTGGGGGGATTGTCAGACCCAAGTAACAGTGACTCTATTAAGGCCGTCACTTCACGAGAATAAAGAAACACTCTGAGGGATGATTCTTTAATTGAAACTTCTACTTATCTGATGTAGCTTGCCGTCCCTCTCACATCAGTCGCCTACAACAGTTAATTGTGGGCAGCAGTTTTGAGCCACTGATTACTTTTCATTGGTAAAATGGTAACGGTCACTACGTAAACCATCAGATCTCTAGGGTCAGCACTGTCCAACAGAACTTTGTTTGATGAACAAACAAACAAACAAAAAAGAAAATTTCCATTTTCTTTTTCTGTATCCTGAGGTTTCCAATATAGTAGCCTCGCGCTATAGGCGGCTATTTGGCACTTGAAGTGTTGCTAATGGGACCAAAGAACTAAATTTTAAATTTTAATTCATTTAAGCAGCCACATGTGCCTAATGATTACCATATGGAGAGCACAGCTCTAAAATACCTAACATACACATAAACACACACACACACACACATTTCATTTAATATTTAACATTTATTAAAAATTGAAGATTACAAAAAACATGAATAAGACTGGGCTTTATTACACAAGCTTAATTAACTCACCTTAGACTAATAAATGAAAGCATTTAATATCACAAAGGGAATTTTGAGAATGAGGCTGATTTCAACCTCTAAACTTAAAAACAAAAGAAAAGCAGCTAAGACATTTTCAGAAGGAGCGAGCAACCAGATCTCCCTCTAGTGGCAAGGGATAAAGTTGCTGCTGAAAAGCTGAATTGCTTCTGTATCTATATGTAAAACTGCTCACAGACACTTTTATATAATTATAACTTGAAAAGATTCTAGATCAATATATAAGGAAAATAGATCTGATTTTTTAAACAAAAGTTAGACCTAATTCTCATTTACTATGAATGCTAATCTCTCTAAAAATTTGATCTCTCCAGAAAAAAATGTCTTGCCAAAGAAATTTGGAAAATTGGGGCTTTCAGAGCCTTAACCAAACTGTGAGCAAAACAAAAGAGAGAAATTCTCTCTTCATAAATATTCTGGGATGGAACATGAAAAGGAGTGGATTCAGCAGCAATGGGGTTTGTAAAAACCTCACAGTACATCCAAAAAAAAAAAAAAAAAACAATTAACACATTACAAGAGTTCTTAATAACCAAAACAACTCTTTTCATTCTGATATTCAGTTTCAAAAGACAGTTCTGCCACATTGCCAGTTTTAATTACAACCATACATACTCATTTAGATTTAACTACTGAACTACTACTTTCAAGTACAAGAAGAAACTCAAAATAGAAACGACTCGTGTCACAGCTGTTGTTTTTCCCTCAAAGCTTCAGGAAAAACAGCTTTTGTGTGCACTATAGGAAGTACAGAATGTAGAGAAGACAGTTATATATACAAAAGTGCATTAATATAATAATACATTTAGCACAAATACAGGGGGAAAATCCCGGTTAACAATCTGATATAGTACAGCATTTAAGACTACTTGAAGATTCTCCAAACGAGTCGACTTCCTACTTGCTTTGGTTATGATATTGATGCTACAGAACTAACCTTTGAACTAAAAACTGGAAATTTTAAACCATCTGTGGAAATTTTTACATATACTTGTTTATTTTTAATAGCTTTTGACAACAGTCTTATTAAATTCCCAACGCGAAGATTTAAAATGGATAATACCTACCTCTAAATTAGAGTACTTAAAAAGGAAATTAAATTGATCCACTACAGGAACAGACACGGTCTGCTCTATTCCTAAAAGCCTGAGCTAGATGAGCTAGATAACCTACTCCGAAAGGTTCAACTTAAACCCAATTGGCCGGCTACCACTGAAGAGCAAGCAGCTCCGCAAAGCAAGCCATGGCTTCAGACCCCTGCTCCTTAGAACAATTCAGTGTGTGTATATGTTAACTTGTCATTTATTCACATTAGTCTACAGCTATCTTTATAGAGTCAAAATGCAGATGTATAATGAGAGCAATTCTCCTCTTTTCTGCTACCATCCCTTACCACAAAAAAAGCTATTTCCATATTTCCATAGATCCCATTGACCCAAGACATAAAACACAGAAACCTAACGATGAAGAAAAAAAATACTACATGTTGAAATCTGAGAAGACCAAATCAGTTTTTCTGAGTGAAATATGAATGACAAATTAAAAATCAATTTACCATAATGTGAACTAGGTTAGAACATTAATAACCTTAATTTAAACTATAATTGTGAGGAGGGCTGAAAATAATTTTAACATTAGAAAAAATATGGAGATAAAATTTTAGTCAGTCAACGCAGATCTCCAGCTATACCACGCAACTTCCTAACTCTTAAGAGCCAGCTAATTAGAAGAATTTGAGTTCCTTATAAGTGTTTTGGGACAAGTAAATTGTTTTCCAAGGAAATAAGAATTAAGCATTCTAAGGAGCTGTGTTCCGGGTACTATGCTAACGGAGAAGCTTAGGTTTAAGTATCTCTCAGGTGCTTCTTAACCACTTAGCATAATGTCATTGTAAAGACAAAATTTATCTTTCATTGTCAGACTAAAAACAAATCCGAAGTTACCACTGTACATGTTATGCAAATACTGATTTTCTAACTAATAGTCCTTTTAAGAATTAAAGATCACCTCTAAGTTTAGGCCTGTTGAATGTCAGTGAGCTCACCATCAATACTATTATTCGAATGCAACTGAGAATTTTCCTATCGACCCTAACTATACACTGACTGTAATTAACTCCCTCCCAATTCCAAGCAAAAATTTTTCTGGAAGATAGGAGTGCTAAAAGGTAATTTGTTAAAGGGGAGAGGAGTGTTCCAGCTATTACACAAATGAATGCAAAGAATCCCTAAAGTTAACAAGAGAATCAACTTGCTATATAATCTGTTCTTGAAGTACATTTGCCTTAAAAATTATCCTTCCAGATACGAAGTTTGTCTGGTTTTAAAAAGTATTCTGGCATATGACATGTTTCAGGGGGAAAAATGAAAGAATACATTAAGCATACTTTAGATAACTTTCAGTGTTCTTCAATGACCAAGATGGGCCAAAACAAAGTTACGCAAATGAAATTTAAAATCTGAAAGTTCCTGTTTTCGAATACTCCCTATTTCCATTGATTGATTCAATTTAATGGCTTTGCTTACTGATACAGAATAGCGTGAGCATTTTATAAAGCAAATTTCAACATTTAGATTATTTTTGAGTTTGGAAAAGCCTGACATTGACAAAAAGTACAGAGTTCACCTTTAAGGCACATGAGGCTACGGAGGCTAAGCCACGAGCAAAAATCTCTGCTAGGGAATCTGGAAACCAGACTTCTACATTTGTCACGTAGTAACATTTTTACCATAAATATGAATGCATTTGATAAATTTCAATTTTTTAAGTTCATCAGAATCTGTGTTCTTTCATACTGTCATTTCTTGGCATTTTTGGTTTATGAGGGGATTTAGCACTTTTAAAAACTCTATAAAAATGAGATGTCCACCCAAACCATAAAGTCATTAAGTTATAAGTCAGTTTCTGGGATTAATTCAGCAATATTCAGTTAACCCAAAGGACTGAGGAAATGGAGAAAACCACCACAGCCTGACATAAAATGAGTGAAGTCTCAAGGACAAAAGGTGTGATTCTGCTCTAAGTTCTTTTTGGGACGCACTGAACTAGCCCTTTATAGTCCACTATGCATTATACTAACTACACCGTCCTTACATTAATTCTGTTGCAAAACTGTAGAAAAAGATGTGCCATTTTGTTTAACTCAAGGGTCATACTTTCTAAAGCTGTGGTGGGGGCTGACAGACTTCCATGATATCTCTGTTTTTCAGTTTTATTGATATAATTGACATACACACATTCTCTCTAATAAAATGTCTCTGGATGGATCTGAGAGGACTTTCTCACGCTCTTCATTAACAAAGCTTATTTTAAAGTGGGAGAATGCAAATAAATCTCACATTTTTATTAATTGGTTAGTTAGGGCTTATATTTTAAAAGAAAAAAATATTACTGAGTTGTGTTTGTTTTAAATTGAACTCAGAGATATACCAGATTGAATAAATTATTACTTAATTCAAACTTGAATTATCTACATGACAAAGACAAGAGAACTTTTTGTCTTTTTCTGCTGGTTTTTTTTTTTTTTTGAAGAGGGAAGAAGGAAGACTTTGTAATCTCCCTCTTGAATCATATGCAATCCCAAGTTGTTTTACTTTTGTTCTTTTAATCAGAGGAAGCATTACAATCCCTTCCAAACCAGCTTTATGGGCTATTTCTAATTCATAGGACTGTAAAGACAGTTCATCCAGATTTATACAAAATATCGCGGCATACTTTACTATGAACTCTCAAAACTTCATCTACTTTTAAAATTGGCTTTGTGGTGCTTTGGTAAACTTGTTTAATAGTGACTTATGTTAAATCTAAGGTAATGAGACTGTGTGATGGTTGGGAGAGAAGGAGAATTAGTCTTATGACATCACGACCCTGTTTAGGATTTCCTTTTACTGGTCACTGTCACGTAAACTGTTTCCAAGTATTAAACAGATAAATTCTGCACTGCAGTCTCCGAAAGGGGACTGTTTTCCTTGAAGAGGAGGTAAAGAGAACAATTATTCAGAGAAACGTTGCTTAGACAAGCGTGGACAGAGAACTTAGCTGTATTTGCTCCTCCTTCCGTTTATTCCCCCTGTACTCGGAGGGAAAATACAACGAGGAGGACCCTCCCACCTTCCTCAGACTGTTCTGGGCTCCCTTCCCAGGCTCTCTTCGGGCCTTCCAGGCTGGTTAGGGGCCCCAAAGAGAGGGTGAGGGGAAAGTCGGAAGGACTATGCCAACTAATGACCACATACACATATAAAGTTTCATTTTAGTAAAACTGAAATAGGAATTTGATGGTCTTCAAAATGTTATAGACGTCAGCAAAGCTGCAATATAGCAGTTTTTATCCTCGGTTTCAATTCTTTTACCTTCAAGGAATCACAATGAAATCAAATTTTCAAAACTCATGACTGTAAGCAAAGGTTATGCCTTTATATGTAGATAAAGAATTTTAAATTAAGAATTTAAGCAATTACTCTTTATCTTTACAAATTGATATGAAAAAAAAGTTTAAAAAAAGTAGAAATTCCCATCAACCTGACTCTAGTTTTAAAAATACTAACTACAACTCCTATAGTATCATGATTACCTTCCAAAAGTTATCTACAATAAAATGAAAATTATGAAAGTCAGAAAGCAGCTTGATTGTCAGTAGTATCAGTTTCCTTCTTCTTTTAGCCCATGTGAATGATTAAAGATGTATGGTAGAAGAAAAGAAATCACACTACTTTTGAATGTTCATAACAAACTCTCCTTGAGAGCATTTAAACAAACTCCATGATTTCACATTTAAAATTAGTTCTACTTTAACAGCTAACAAGCTAAGGTTTTTTTTTTCCTATTATCTCACTGATGTATGTATTTCTAACGATTTATAGAGAAGTTTAGCAGAGCTGTAAGGGTTTTCTTTAGTTAACTTTGAACATTAACCTGTTCACATGCCAGAAGCTATTATACCAAATATTTAAAAATTAGAGCTGTGCTGGAAAAAAAAAAAAAAGACCTGCAAAAAGAACTTCAGATATTCTTTGCCTTGAAGACAGTTTCACAGCCTAAAACTTCAGAAAGCAGTGAAAAAGTAGAATGGGTTGTTTTGTTTACTTTGAATATTAATCAACATAACATCAAGTCTACAATTCAACTATTAGTAACATTATCTCCTCAGTAGTCATTACTTACAGAAAGGCTTCTAAATGTACATAAAGTAAAAAGCAAAAACAAACCTAAGAAGAGAGATAGTAGGGCCCGTTTTTACATCTCTGAGTTAATGAATGAATGAATGAAACAGGTAGTACTAACCCTAATGAAGGCACTACTGTAAACAGCAATCCGCACTCCGTCCCCACAACCGCAACGAAAGACCGCCACTAGGAATTGAGAATTATGCTATGGCCCTTGAGAAAAAGTAAACTAAGAAACTGTAATTGAGGAAACTAAATCATGATCTCTACACATGTACATATACTGACATAATAAACTACTTGTCAGCAATACCTTGAAATCTTAACTGTAAAAGTACTAGTATTTTAAAAAGCCTACTTAACCACATTAAAATTTAAATAGTCAAAACTTTTTCTACATCAGTGGTTCTTCAAACTAGTGTGCCCAGCCCTAGCACGGTGTCTCAGTTGGATGGACCTTCATCCTGTGGACTGAAAGGCTGCAGGGCGATTCCCGGTCAGGGCACAGACCCAGGTTGTGAGTTTGATCCCTGGCTGGGGTGTGTTGAGAGGCAACAGATCGATGTTTCTATTTCACATCAATGTATCAATGTGTCTGTCTGTCTCTCTCTCTCTCTCCCCAATGAAATGTCCTCAGGTGAGGATAACAACAACAACAAAAAAAAGCAAAATAACCTGGTGCTTGTTAAACACAATGTGGGGTCTCTCCCCCAAGGTTTCTGACTCACTACATAAAGAGCAGGGCCCTATTGTGTGCATTTCTAACAGCTTCTCAGTGACAGTGATGGTGCTGGTCCAGGGACCACCTGCTGAGAACCACTGGCCTAAATTATTAATGGTGTATCAGCACAGCCCTAACCAACAGTTTGGTCAAGATGCACATAAACGAGTAAGAATAGAACACTTTAATGCTTAGAAAGAATGCCGATAACTTCACCCTTATTACATCAAAACATCTACATCTGCTTCGTGGTCTTCCTCAGTCACTTTCAAGGACAGCACTTCTTCGTTAAGGAAGAGCCCGCTGAGCCGCTCCTTCCGCGCCTGCCTCTGCTCTTTCAGCTGCCTCTTGCGTAAGGCCTTCTGCTGCAGCTTCCGCTGCTTGGACCGCTTCTGTCAAAATAACAATTTCTAAATCAGCAAGGTTTAGTTCCGGCATATCCACCCCAAAGTATTTTATGGATCAAATTCTGAAAATACAGAATTTGATGCCGGAATCAGAATATATAAATATTTGGCATAATAGCTGAAAAATTCTGTATTTTCAGAATTTTTAGAGATGTTCCAATTCCTCTGCAGTATGAGCCTGACTCCAGTAAGTGAGCCACTGGCTTAGACTTGAAAAGGATTCTTCAAGATTCTATTTTTATAGTATTTGACCAGCGAATCTTCCGGTAAGGGTTGAAACTTGACCATTTTGACTAATTATGGATAACCAATCATTTTGAAGATTTAAAAAATCAAATTAAGTACATTGGTGTCAGTGGAGAGGGAACACATACTGAACGATACTGAACACGAAGGTAGAGAGCATTTCCAAAATCTCTAAAGCTTATGCTTTTAAGATGCCTCTCATCCAAAAGCACTAGTACTTTTACTCTGACTGGAAAAGAATCATGTATTTTCCACATTAGGCAAATACCATCTTAAGAGCCCAGTGGAAACCCAGTGGGCAGTCCATGCCTTGTCACTGCTGAACTGATGCTAATAAGGCATGACCACATATCCAGAGGAATCCCTTGGCACCGGCAGAGCCGGCTATGTTCTGTTATTTCGGTAAAAGCCAGAGAAGGAAACACTGTGTATCTTCTAGTCACCACTGGTTTCCAAAGAGTTATAAAGACACCCTTATCATCCTTAAGTTGGCCCTACACTGTCACCACTGCAAGAACTGAACTCCCCTGGTAGGCCTCACAAAACCATACGCATACTCATATTAATATCTCCTATTTTTTATATCCCCAATAGTATTATACAGAACTTTTTCAACTGTGGAAACAGTAGACAGAAATTAGAGAAAACATTATTACATTTTTAAAAGGGGTAAGGAGAAACATTTAAGACTACAACATGAAGAAATCATTCAGCACGCACAAAAGACAGACAGAACATTCTTAGGAGCTAACAGAGAACAACGGCAAGATAGTGAGATCTGCTCGGCATTGAGCTGCCGTCAGTACTGCACTCCTGAGACTCACTCATTGTTTCCATCAATTCTCTTACTTAAAATAGACACAAAAATTAGATAAAACTGAATGCCGTGGCTGTAGGTCACAACAGCATTTCAAAGCACTCAGCCTAGAGGGCTTTGTTCAAATGTCACGAACTTCACTGTCATAGGAGTTCCTCACAATACAACGAAAGAGTTACGCCATATGCACAATTTGCTGTTCACATTGTGGCTCAAATGCAAGCAAAACACATGGTTTATTTAATTGTGCTGAAGCCCGTGGTTTCTTTCAGCCCACTTTGATCACCTTAACCCAGTTTATGTATATTCTGAATTGTGTGTATGGCCTCAAAACTGAAATCAGTAATGAAGTCTCACATTTTGCTAGTCCCCGAAGTTCACACAGATCTCTTTTACCTGAATCTATTTGGGGAGTATTACCAGTAGAATGTCGTGGTCTGATTATTTGATAGAACCAACTATCGTACATAAAACAGCTCTGCATATGCATAATAAATAAAAGAATGGAAGACAAAAAAAATTAAAACCAACACCCACAGGCATCTAGAGAGCAGGGTAAGTTGAACTCTTCAGGCAAGTTATACGAGAGAGTACTAACGGTAATACTGAAAGGTAAAGTTTTGTATTGATTAGACATTTTACTTTTGAATCCCGAATCCGCTCTGCTGCACTCGCAGATAAGTTGCTGTCACTGTGTGCTCGACTCATGTTGGCGCTGGAGTTTGAAGCAGAATTTCCAACACTGGACCCGCTGCTGCTCGCAGAACTGACCATGCTGGCACTGCTGCTGCTGGCGCTGGCGCTGGCGCCGCTCACGCCACTGGTGCTTGCGCAGCTGAAGTTGCTTCTCTTCCAGGCCTCTCTCAGAGGCCGGAGGCGAGGGCTATGCTCCTTGATATAGTTTCTGACCTTGGAACACGCCAAAACTGGTTAGTATTGTTAGTTGACATTTTACCCTCAAAATACTGGACAGAAAAAGAATGTTGTACTTAAAAGGCTGTCCACAGTGTTACAAGTATACAGAGGTAGAAATGAGGACCAAAAGAAACCTCTTGACAATGTTCAGAATTCTCGAATACATATTACGGAGCCACATTTTAAAAGCACGTAAAATATAATCAGCAAATGGAAGGCTACTGGCCTCCAGAATTTATGAATATAGGATAACAACACTAAGAGAGAATAACTAACGATAAAAAAAAATAGATAAGATTTTTTAAAAGGTCTCCACTAAAGACAATTTAAATAAACTGCTAATTATAACTAACATTAGGGTGTTTCATGAATCTTAGCTAGGGGCTCATGGTACCTGCCTCCTTCAAATGCAAGCATCGCTTTACCGTACTAATGAAAAATGGGCTAGAATACAGAAAATTATAGAATGGCTGTTGACAGAAATGCTAAAATGAGAAAAATGTTTCATAAATGATGATAAATGCAAAACATTTTTTAAAAGTAGAACCTAAGTATTCATTTAGCTATGTACCAGCAAAACCACTGCAGTAAAGACTGTATTTAGAAGATACCAGAAATGTCTATTTCAGAATAGCAGAAGGAAAAGTTAATTACACTTTATCCTAGCCAAGCTCAATTATCCTATAAGACTACACAAATCCTTCAGTTCAGATGCTCAAGTATACCTTTCAACAATCAGTATTTTCATTCTGTCGATCAGTCTTTTGTAAGCTGAGTTAGAATAAATCTGTACTTTAGTGGAACCACCCCTAACGTGGCGAATTTAAAGTTGGAAAGCCCACAGAACTAAAAAGCAGGTTCTAGACACGCATGATCCCAGAAAGGTCCTGCCAGGTGAGATGTACATAAAACCTCTTAAAACCATGTATTTTCCAATATTATCATTGTTTTTCTAATATAACATTTCACAGTATTGATTTTGACCTTAATTATATATGTATTTACATATGATTATTTAAGTATACATGTTACAAAAACAGTGTTATTTTCACTAGCTGAACAATCTGTATTTTCTCATACCTGCTTCAGTTTTTCATCTGTGAGACAGTTAAGTTCAATAATAAACTCACTGTCTGTAGGAGAGATTTGAGCAGAAGGATCAATTATTTTAATAATATCTAGTTGCTCCCGAAGACCCATCTCGGTACTGACTTTACGACTCAGATACTCAATATATTCCACCTGTGTGATGAAAAATTATAACAAGATCAATGCCAAAACCTCAGACTGTTTAATGTCTTCATGTATAATGTTTTAAACACCAAAACACTTACTATTATATTTGATCCCTATAAAAGTGAGTTATAAGCTCAAACTCAGATTTACTGAGCAATCCACACTGACCCTGTGACTTTAAACAGGCAAATTGAGCTTCACATATTCTCCACATAAATACTTTTAATTAAGATCGCTGACATCTCTACCTGCTCATCATTTGTCATTGCACTCCAAGGAAGTTCATCTAAATTCCGATGCTTGTTTTTCTTTTTCGGGAGCAAGCAAGGCGAGCTTGGAATGCTGGGTATGACGTCAGAAAGCACATCACTCCCACTGGCAATGTCGCTGCCCGGTAACTTTATGGAAATAAGGACAAAGGGGTAGGGAAAGCAAAATCTTTTTAAAAATACATCTTAAATACCACAACGTATTTTATATTTACTAAAAATTACTGTACTTTAACATAAGACTAATGACAAATACAGAATCAGAAGACATTAATTCAGACTCAGTCCTATTGTCGACAGTGCAGCAGCATCAGTGCGCTCTTTGCACGTAGTCACTTACGCAATGAGAGCGAGTTTCCAAAAGCTTAAAATCATAATCCAAGGCCTATTCAAGTGCTAACTTGAGGGTAAGTCGCCATTAACGACTTGAATTCATCACGCGACCGGGGGCCACGGCTCACAGAGCGCAATGAGAAAGGGGCGCCGGTCTCCGTCTCAGGAGGCCTCGGTGATCTGCCATCGCCTGGTTCTTTGCCAGACACTGTGCTGGACGCACGGCCAATACAAAGACAAATAAATCATGGTCCTGGCCCTCGAGTCTCTGTTAACAACCCTGAGATGATTAAAATAATTTAAAATATGCCCTTAATATAAAGCAAAGCACTTTAAAGACCAGCCGTATTACAAAAGAAAAATTAGGGGAGAAAAAGGTAAGAGACAATGTGCAGGCTAAGGAGAAATACACAGAAAAGCAAATGAGTTTAAAGTGAGATGAAGAACAAAAATATGTGCTGTAATTTTGTACTGCCTATTAAAAGCCAGTGAGAATGAATTTTTAAGAGTTTTATTGATTTATAACTAATAGACAAAGAACTGTAACATATTTAATATATACAATTTGATGAGTTTGGACATATGCACATACCCTGACACCAGCACAACAATCAAGGTAACAGGCACCTTCCAAAACTCAGAATGGATTTACTTTGAAACAGCTGTGTTTAAGTCATTCATCAAAAAAGAGAAAATCTTTTCTTCTACAAGGAGTACATGACGATTTTCGAAGATAAGCTTTTGTTTTTACAAGATACAAAACAGGACCTTGTCGTCATTGTTGTTTGGTTCTATAGACTTTGCAATTATAATTGAACTCTGGATGAATACTAGGGCTTCTGAAGTTACCAAGAGAAAAGCTATTTTCGCCAAGAAGGTTACTGTGACCACATGTATGTGGCTTCCTATTGTGCGCACAGCACTAGAGTGGGCACAGGGGATTCACAGGAGCACAAGTCATGATCCTCACACAAGAACTTTATATTCGGGAATGTAATACAACAACATAAACATACAATTATACAACATAGCAAATGATGAATGGCAGGTTTGAGATGACAGGTCACCAGTGGAAAGATCTGGCAGTGAGTTGAAGGCATAGGATTAAAGCTTAACAGAGCTACAAGGGGGCAGGCATTGGGGAGGCAATCACGTACAAAAGAGGAATGAAACCGGAAAAATAGGGCTGATCGCTATGCACAGTCACCATGGTGCTTAGAAGGAAATTATCCAAGTTAGCTACTACTCTAAAAAAACACATTTTCACCTGGAGAGTCACTGATCAACCCAAGTGCATAAGTAACTTCCAACAATTCATACGACTTCCTTTAAAGTCTCAGTAACAACACCGTTTGACGTGCTCGCCCTTAGCCCTTATGTTATCTAGCCACTGTCACGAAAGGATGATTATTGAATGAACACATACGTGAAGGTCATCTCTTTCTCAGGTTTTAATGTCAAGAAAGAAAATGTTTTCCTATTTTCCCTTTGAAAGACTTTAAATCACACCACTGCTCCATTAAAGGTCTCCCTAGGGTTCTTAAAAGAAAATGAGACACTCATCTGATGAAAGGCCTCTCCTACTTCAAGCTCCTTTGATAAATTAGGTAGAGAAAGGAACTCTCAGATATCCATACTCTGCGAATCGAAGAAAAAATTCTACCTAAATCTTGAGCAAATATAGACTAGGTGCCAGGTTATGTTAAGCACTTACATCTGTGACTTTAATTCACTTTATGTGTTTGTTGTGGGGGAGGGATGGTGTAAAGAAGGCAACCAACAATCCTTTGTCCATTTTTTTAGGGATAAGTTAAAACATGCCAGAGTTCAAATCCCAGCTCCACTGCTTACGGGCTGTTTGATCCTTGTGGGGGTTAGTTCACTTCTCTGAGCCTCAAAATCTTCAGTAGAAGTTATGGGTAATGGCAGCCACCTCAAAGGACTGTAGAAAGGTTTAAACTAGATAACATGTCTGGCACACCGGTGACACTCAATGAACAGATATGATTTTGCTTTTTCTGTCTCTTGTCATAGTTTTGGATCCTTAAAAATGTAGCACAAACCCTCAAGAGAATGTCCTATGTTACTAAAAAGGCTGGGTTAAGTTTCACAAAGTAGTCTCTCAGAATGGCAGGAGGGGGAAAGGAAAAGGCATTCAGGGAAGGAGAAAAGCTTAGTGAAACAGATGGGAAAGCATAGAATGAAGTTAAGGAAAGCAATATGATTAAAACAGAAAATCTTGCTATGGATTCGAAAGCTAACAGAAGAAACGAAAACTTACATGATGTGTGGAAGGAAGCCCATGATACTTCCTAAGGAGAAGTAACTTGATGAAACTGGTCTTGAGGGAAGACGAGTTAAAAAGCATATGGGGATGCAATCGAGGGAGGACGGGCTGGAAATAAAGCTCTAGCTTGATCTAGGCCTGGACTAAGGTAAGCAACAACGGAAAGAAAAATGAGAACAGAGAAAATTTTGAATGAAAACTATGTACGAGGCTGTTCATAACTGAGTGGATAAGGGCGATAATACATGACCAATATGAGACCAGGAGAAAGCTGGCGACATCTCAGCATTTTACTCATACAACCCATCCAGGTGATGCACTTAACTCAATTTTTAGAGCAAAAAACCTGTTACGGATCTTCCGGTCTAACACCCTCATTTTAAAAATAAGGCAGTGATACCCGGGGAGGGTCACACAGTTAGCAGCAATATGCAAAGTAGGACACAAGTCCAGTGCTTTCAACTATGCAAAACTTGCCTTGCAAGTTTTCAGAATGAGAGAAGAATGCAATTTGGGACAAGGAGAGCTCGCAGGAATAATGAAAGAGGCAAGCGCAAGTGTCCTCTGACATGGTAACGGTCATTTTTCGCTACACCCTAAGACACATCATGAAGCTGAGTCTATTTTTTCCCCACAGAAACACTGCTGGAAGTTTCATTACTGATCAAGAACTTAGCATTGGATAACAGGTTAGTTATCCTTAAGTAATAAGGTCATCCAAGTGGAATGTCAAGTAGTCAGCCGGAGATATGGGATGAGAGCAGCAAAGGTGCATGACAATTGTATGGGCTCCTGTATATTTATTAGTCCGGCAAGTTTCCATTTTATAATCAATAACCTGTTGAGTATTTCAGGATAAAATGCTTAATAATTCTCATCCCACATTTTCCACAGGCAACAATACCTGGTACATTTATATTATAATTAGTCATTGTGACACAGATAATTACATCAAACCTCTGCCGTATTTTCTGCCGTGTGCAGTAAAATTTTATGAGTAAGCTCATTTCTGTAACGGCTGATATGTAATTTCAAATTGTGCCTCTAGGTTTCAAATATGGCAGCTGAATTACTCGCTCTTTAAATTTTCTATGCTTCTCTACTCAACAATAAAATAATCTCTAAAGCTCTAAGACTACTCACATATATCAAAGAAAATGATCAGCAAAGCAAAATGCTTTGAAACTATTTCAACTGCTAAGATGCTACTTCACTGTAAGGTTAAAATCCTGCCTTATTAAGTAGTTAGTATTATCTTCCCAGAATCTAAGAATCATTTATATTTACTTTAGTAGTAACTGAAACATCCATTTAAAAGAAAGATTTAAACAAATGCAGTTTTTACTCACAACAGAGGTAACACAAATTTTTAAACTACAGTCAATGATTTTAGTCTATATTAATCCTAACACATAATCTGTAATTATCTTCCTGGATAATTTACTGCTCATCATTATGAGGTCCTACAAAAACAGAAGAGCATTTTAAGCCTTTTAGCATATTTAACTAGCCAATATCCATGGCAACAGAGTACCCGCACTCTAATTTCATAAGTGGAAAAACACATTACTAAGGCAGGCCCGATTTTATTCTAGTGTTCTAGTCAGTCATGTACATTAACAGCAAATGACTGAGGTCAGTTCCCCACTGTAAGTCTTCATGAAATGAGTGAAAAAGTCAGCAATTAAAAAATACTTGCCACTCTGCAATGTTATAAGAACTCTAAATACATCACATGAAAGAAGCAGAAAAATGTTTCTCTGAATTATCAGAATTACATTTTACTAAAAATCCTTGTAATCTGTAAAGTACAATGTGTGAGCCTAAAAAAAATGAGGCACTGGGCTTCCGGGCACGATGGCAACGCAGGCAAGACACAGCTCGCCTCTTTACACAACCGCATTAAAATTACAACTAAAATACAGAACAGTCATCTCTGGAACGCCAGAAACAGAGTTGGATGGAAGTCTGACAACTATGGAACTGAAGAAACCACATATATCCAGACTCGTAAGGAGGGCACGAACAAGGAACAGGCTGGCCCCACACACACATGGATAAAAACATCAGGAGGGATGTCTCGGAGGCAAGGAGTCCCAGACCCACACCAGGCCCCAAGGCCCAGGATCCCAGTGCCAGGAGGACTGAGTCGGTGGAGGAGGCTGCTGGAGCCCTAAGCAGTTCCTCTTGGGGAGCCCACACACACACTCACCTACTCAGACTCGCTCTCTCTGAGCTCCAGCACCAGGGTGGCAGCTTGAAGGGCACCAGTGGTAAACAGGGGGAGACTGAAGTGTCTGGCACTGGGGCAAGCAGAGGCCATTGTCCCTTTGCTGAGCCCTCCCCCAACAGAGCCAGTGGGCTAGTGCCATATCTGAGACTCCATCAACCTGGCTAAGACAGTGTGACCCAGAGACTCTGCCCCACCCAATTCATGGGCCCACCCAAGCTGCTTTTCCACAAGAAATCCTATCAAACAAGCAACAGCCGGCTTCAGTGAACCCCCCCGCAGCAGAGCCAGATTAGGTCACAGCTTGGCTTCACCTGGGAATCTCCAAGCCCAGCGCAAGTAGCAGCCACCTCAGACTGCTTCACAGCTCAGGCAGGGTGCCCCCAGCAAAACACAGATGGCGCCTGACCTTGGCCTGTACCAACCAGGGAAACTCCAGAGCTAACACTCCCACTGAATAGCTACAGATCATGTGAGAGCACCACCACCCTGCCCCTGCACAGCTGATCCTCCCTCCACGAAGGGCAGAGGTTGGTGGTCATTGGTCACAGCCAGTCCTTGCAGATGCCTGGCCTGGGTAAATCCCTCCCATTGATCTGCCAACAGCAACCAAGGCTCAACTACAAAAGAAGGGTGTACTCAGCCCACACAGAGGGCACACCTCAACCACCCAGCCTGGGTGATAGGGGAGGCTGTGCCATCAGACCCCACAGGACACCTACAACATTGGCCACGGTACCAAGACAGAAGTTATAGCAGCTCTACCTAATACCTGAAACAAACACAGAGAAGCTGAGAAAAATGAGGAGACAAAGAAACATGGCCCAAACAAGAACAGGACAATACTCCAGAAAAAGAGATAACAAAATGGAAATAAGCAACCTAACAGATGCAGAGTTCAAAACACTGTTTATAAGGATGTTCAAGGAACTGAGTGAGGACCTCGGCAGCATAAAAAAGACTCAGTCAGAAACAAAGGACACACTAATTGAAATAAAGAACAATTTACAGGGAAACAACAGTAGAGTGGATGAAGCTGAGAATCAAATCAATGATTTGGAACATAAGGAAGCAAACAACAACGATGCAGAACAAGAAAAAAGAGTCCAAAAAAATAAGGATAGTATAAACAGCCTCTTGGACAACTTGAAGATGTCCAATATTCGCCTCATAGGGGTGCCAGAAGGAGAAGAGAAAGAGCAAGAAATTGGAAATCCAGCTGAAAAAAACAGTGAAGGAAAACTTCCCTAATTTGGTAAAGGATATAGACAGGCAAGTCTAGGAAGCACAGAGTCCCAATTATGAATCATGCAAAGAGGCCCACTCTGACACCTAATTACTAAAAGGCCAAAGGTTAAAGATAAAGAGAGACTCTTAAAAGCAAGAGAAAAGTAACTACCAGAAGGTTGCCAGATGGGAGGAGAGTGGGGAGAATCCGGGAAGAGGTGAGGGGTTTAAGGAGTACAAATAGATAGTTACAAAATAGCCATGGGGATGTAAAGTAAAGGAAATGGAGTAGCCAAAGAACTTACACACATGACCCATGGACATGGACAGTGGTGGGGATATTGAGGGAGTAGGGGGTAGTGGGTGGAGGAGGGCCAAGGGGGGAGAAATCAGGACACCTTTAATAGCATAATCAGTAAAATACAATTTTTAAAAATGAGGCACTGAAGCATAAAAAGGTACCCACACAGAGATGCTCACTTGTGTGTGAACTTCAACAGCAAAATAATTAAACACATGTACAGAGGAGAATGGTTTCACAAGTTCTGGCACATCTAGTGCCAGGAATATTATGTAGTTATTAAAAAAAATCAGTATGAACATCATGAAAAAAAATTTATGTTAAATGAGAAAATCTTACAGGGAACACTTCGTAACTCATTTTGTGTGGCCAAAGCCATATATCCACCAGAAAACTGCAGACCTGCCCTGGCTGGTGTGGCTCAGTGGACTGACTACCGGCCTGCGAACCAAAATGTTGCTGGGTCGATTCCCAGTCAGGGCACATGCCTGGGTTGTGGGCCAGGTCCCCAGTCGGGGGCATGTGAGAGACAACAGATCAATGTATCTCTCTCCCACTGATGTTTCTCTCCCTCTCTTTCTCCCTCCCCCTCTCCCTCTAAAAGTAAGTAAATAAAATGTTTTTTAAAAGAAACGTACAGACCAATATCCCTTATGAATACAGATGTAAAAATCCTCAACAGAATACTAAAAACAACACCCAAATGCATATTAAAAGGTTTATATACCATCACCAATTAGGATTAATTCCAGGAATGCAAGGGTGAGTCATACAAAAATCACTCAATGTTGTATATCATACTAACAGAATGGAGAGAAACTGCATGATCATCTCTATAGATGCAAAAAAGCATTAGAAAAAAATCTAACACCCTTTCAGATAAAAACAATAAACAAACTAGGAACAAAAGGGAAATCTCTCAATATGTTAAAGGGCGTTTATGAAAAATCTACAACTAACATTAAACTCAATGGAGAAAAAAATGACTGAAAGCTTTTCCCCTAAGATTAGAAACAAGAAAAGGATACTGGCTTTTGCCACTTCTATTCAACAATGTACTGGAGATCTAGCCGGGGCAATTGAGCAAGAAAAATAAAGCTATTCAGATTGGAAAGAAAGAAGAAAAACTATCTAAATCCACAGATGACATGACCTTAAAAACAGAAAAACCCTAAAGAATCCACAGAAAAAAAAATAAACTTTTAACGCTAGTAAATGAGTTCGGCAAAGTTGCAGGATTTACAACTGCAGCAAAAGAATGAAATAATTAGGAATAAACTGAGCCAAAGAAGTACAAGACTTGAACACTGAAAACTACAAAACTTCACTGAAAGAAACTAAAGAGGACCAAAATAAATAAAGACATTCCATCCCACATCCATAGACTGGAATATTTAATACTGTTAAGGCGGCAATACACCCTAAATCCATCTACAGATTCAATGCAATTCCTATCAAAATCCTGACTGCCTTTTTTGCAGAAATAGAGAGTCTAATCCTAATAATCACATGAAGCTGTAAAAGGGACACCAAATAGCTAAAACAATCTTGCTAAAGAAGAACGAAGTGGGAGAACTCACACTTCCTGATTTCAAACCTTACTACAAAGCCAGGTAATTAAAAACAGTGTGGTACTGGCATCAGGATGTATACGAGTATGTCTCGATTAAATAGAACTAAGGGTCCAAAACTAACCCTATACGTCTATGACCAATTCATTTTCCACAAACGCACCCAAGGAAAGAATATAGCCTTTTCAAAACATGGCACTGGGATAACTGGATATCTACATGCAAAAGAATAAGTTTGGACCCCTACCTTACACCAGATAGAAAAAGTAACTAAAAATGGATCCAAGACCTAAATGTAAGAACTAAAATTCTGAGAGATAGGTGAAAATCGGCATAGCCAATTTTTTTTTAAATTTTACATTATAAGCACGGTATGCAAAGAAAACAACAGATTAATTGGACTTCATTAACATTAAAAACTTTTAGGAGTGGGGGGAGGTAGAAGAGGGCAAAGGGCGGATTAAATGGTAGCAGAAAGACTTTAGTTTGGGTGGTGAGCACAAAATGCAGTGCGAAGATGATGTGTTACTGAGTTGTACACTTGAAACCTGCATAGTTTTATTAATCAATGCCGCCCCAATAAATTCAATAAAAAATTAAAAACCTTTTTGTGTGTCAAGGGACACTTACCAAGTGAACATATACTATCAAGTGAAAAGACACACACAGAATGGGAAATATTTTTGCAAATCATATATACCATAAGGGTCTAATAGCCATAACATATAAAGAACTCTTATAATTCAACAATAAAAGATGAATAATACAACTTAAAAATGGGCAACGGGTTTGAACATTTTTTTCCAAAGAAGATGTACAAATGGCCAATAAGCACATGAAGGGATGCTCAACATTTTTAATCATTAAGGAAATGCAAATCACCTCGATGAGATACCACTTTATAAGCAGCAGGATGGCTATACCAAAGGAGAGACAATACCAAGTGCTGTCCCCAAGGACGTGGAGAAATTGGAACTTTCACACAGTTACACACAGCATTACTTTCAGTCAACAATGGGCCACATATATGAGGGTGGTCCCATAAGATTATAATGGAGCTGAAAAACTCCTATTGCCTAGTGACATCTTAGCAGTCATAACATCAAAGCACAACACATTATTCATGTGTTTGTTGTGATGCTAATGGCTACAAGCCTACTGCACTGCCAGTGGGGTAAAAGTATAGCACATAGAATCATGTATGGTGTATGACACTTGATAATGATATTAAGTGACTGTTACTGTTTCATGTATTTACTATACTGTACTTTAATTACTAAATCAATATTGTATAGTGTACTTTCTACTCATTTAAAAAAGTTTGCTGTAGCCCTGGCCAGGTTGGTCAGTTGGTGGGAGCGTTATCCTGTACTTTTTGTATATGGTGTAAGATAGGGGTCCAAAGTCACTCTTTTGCATGTAGACATCCATCTTGTGTGTTTGATTCCTGCTCAGGACACATACCTACATTGGAGGTTCGATCCCACTGTGGGGTGTACAGAAGGCAACCAATCAATGTTTTTCTCCCGCCCCCACTCTAAAATCAATAAACATACCCTCGCGTGAAGACTTAAGAAAAAGTTTTCTGTGAAACAGTATGTCCTGTTGCTCCAGCAGCAGCCTCGCACATCCTGTTTACTGTACCTCTTGATTACATCCTTTTCTCTGTGCCGGATTTAATCTGGTGTTGTTATAAAGTAGCATGCTGCCTAGGCTACACCACAGAGCCTGGGTGTGCCGCAGGCTATACCACTGAGGTTTGTGTAAGCGCACCCTATGATGTCCACACGACGAATTCACCTAGTGGTGTGTTTCTCAAAACGTATCCCTGTCAAGTGGGGCATGACTGTATTACTGGCGGAAATGTAAAATGGTGCAGAGCCACTTTGGAAAACACTTTGGCAGTTCCTCAAAAAGTTAAACATAAAGTTATCACATGACCCAGCAATCCCACTCCTAAGTGTATATCTAAGAGAATTAAAAATATACATCCAGCCCAGGCTGTTGTGGCTCAGTGGATTGAGTGCCAGCCTCTGATCCAAAGGGTCGCTGGTTCAATTCCCAGTCAGAGCACATGCCTGGGTTGCGGGCCAGGTCCCTGGTGGGGAGCACACAAGAGGCAACCACACAGTGATGTTCCTCTCTGTCTCTTTCTCCTTCCCTTCCCCCTCTCTAAACATAAATCAATAAAATCTTTTAAAAGTATATACAGCCATATAATAAACTATACCTGAATGTTCCTAGCAGCCCAAGAGTGGAAACAACTCAAATGTCCGTCAGCTGATGAATGAATAAACAAAATGTGGTGTATCCATACAATCAATGGAATATTCAGCCTTGAAAGGAAATTGCTATTGACTGAATGTGTGCCTCCCTCTCAAAAATCATATCTGGAAGCCCTAAACCCCAACGTCATAATATTTGAAGGTGGGGCTTTGGAAGGTAACTAGGTTTATATAATTCATGAGGGTAGAGCCCCATGACGGGACTGGTGACTTTATAAGGGGATAAAGAAACCACAGCTCTCCCCCCAACCCTCCATGTGAAGATACAGCAAAAGTCAGCCATCTGTAAACCAGGAAGAGGGCCCTCGCTAGAAGCTGACCATGATGGCGCTCTGATCTCTGACTTCCAGCCTCCAGTACTGTAGAAATGATTAAGCCACCCAGACTATAGTGCTTGTTATAGTAACTTGAGCTAAGACAGCAGTGGAGTACTGTCACATGCTACAACAGAGACGAACCTTGAAAACACGCTAAGTGAGAGAATTCAAAAGCAAAAAGCTACATATGAGTCCATTGGTATGAAATGTCCAGAAAGGCAAATCCATAGAGAAAGTAGATCAGAGATTGCTAGGTGATGGGTGCGGGGGGAACTGGGACTCTCTTAACAGGTATGGATTTCTTTCTGGGGTGATGGAAATATCCTGGAATTAGTGGCGATGGATGTACAGCATTGTGAACATACTAACAACTGCTGAATAAGACACTGTCAGATTATTTAAATGTTGCACGTATCTCAATGTTTAAAGTTTAAAAAATAATTTCTATCCAAATAATATTTACACCTATACATAAAAAGGAAACCTTTGAATTTATATGTAACATAAAAATATAGATAGTAAACTCTTTATTTATGTTTATATTTAATATAACACAGATTATTTCTTTCCTCTCTAAAAGCTCTTAAAATTCAATGCAGCATTGTTAATAGTAAGAAAAAACTGAAATCAATCTAAATATCCATTATTAGAGAACTTATTAAAGTATATGATGCAGCGACCAGAAAGAATGAGATGCGTTACTTGAAAAAGGACAGGGCCGAACAGCGGCTGCAGTGAGATTTAATGCCACGCAAACATACTTGTATCTGCACACGTGCTAACCACAGCACAGTGGAGCTTGGAAACTTATTTTTCGTTTTATGTCATTCTATATTATTTTAATTAAAATTGTTTGAAATAAGATAACATTAAGTTCCTCTTTGGAATACAACTTTTTAAGTATTTTGATGGCTTTCAAACACATCAAGCATTTACGTATCTGTTGAATATAACATTTGCTGAATATAAGGAAAGCTTCTTTAAATGTTACTGTCTCTTACAATCAGAAAATTGATGTTGCAATAACACGATCTACATTTTCTGATAGATGGCATTCATTATCAGGCAGTATTTCCAAACAATTTGCCACAAAGCCATTTTACATGACATATATGTCACAAGAAGAAAAAACACTATCAGGAGAAAAACATCTCTACATACAAAGAGAATACAAAATGAGAAATTATACTTCTGATCAAAGGAGTCAAAATTATGTATTTATGATAATAGTGGTTTGTGATCTTAGGCATATAAAATGGCCCTGATATAAGGATGCTGTGCCTACAAGGACATGAAAGGTTTACTATTGGTTTTGAGTTCTTACCTCAGGGCAAAATCAGTATGTTCCTCAGTTTTCTAGATCCATGACTTATAACAGATATAAAAGGATTCTGAGTATCCTTAGAAACCTTCCTCCTTTTTCTTTTTTTTTGATTTAATCTTTATTGTATTTTTCATAATGTAGAAAGAGTAAATTTGCTTATATTCACGCACAGAAAAGTACTGATCATACATAATAATCGGAACATTTTACAAGTATTCGATTACTTGAAAAATCTACAAAAGAATACTGGTAGCATCAGAAGCCTAAAAGGTACATTAGCAAAAATAAAGGCTACATATTCCATCTAATTCTTAATGGCAGAGTTTCTGTAGGAACGGATAAACACTAGAGAAATCTGTTTTGAGGTAGAGATGAAAATACCAAAATAGAAATCCATACTTCTACTTGGGAAGTGACGATGGCAATACAAGGAAAACAAAATCTACCTGCCATTCAAACTCGCTGTCCGACCAATCCCAGTATGTGCTAATAGAGGAGGAGACATCACTGCACACACTCCCCTCAGGGAATAAATCAAAAGAAGTGAAGTCTTGATCATCTAACAAGGAATAGCAATCGTCTTGATCTCCAACAGAAACTGATGAAAAGAGCTCCTCACTGCATTCTGAGCTGGCAACACTTGTTCCACACGAAGTTAAGTTCCACCTTAAAAACAGAACACAAAAGAAATCACAACAGGAATTACATAATTGTCCCAATTTAAAGATACTAACAACGTATTTATGACATTTATGAGGAATGGCAGTGTGTTTTAGGTAATTATATTGTGATTATTTTCTTATCTTTTTAAAGATTTCTTTATTTTTAGGGGGAAAGTGAGGTAGATAGGAAGGGTAAGAAACACTGATGTGTGAGGGAGACAGCAATTGATCAGCAGCCTCTCGCTCACCCTCAGCTGAGAACCTGGCCCACAAATCAGGCATGTGCCCTGACTCGGAATCGAACCCGGGGCCTACTGCTTTGTGGGGTGACGCCCAACACACTGAACCATGCTTTGAGCCCTTACCTGTTACATCTATATACTACCGTAAAATATTTTTGAATGAAATATGTCTGGGATTTGCCTCAACATAATAAGGAAGTGGTTAATAAATCAGTACGGGTATTGATAGCACATCGCCTTCTGTGAGGGAATATCTGGTTCATTACACTATTCTCCCTACTGTGTATGTGTCTGAGAAATTTTGTTATACAGTATCTGAAAACAAAACTATTTAAATTGCAGATAAAGTAAAACATGCATCCATAAATAAAACATATATAAGGTCTGTCTGGAAACAGTCCAGCCATTGTTAATATAACAAGAATGGTTTGTGTGACATTAATGTAACCTGACAGCCAAGGAGAGTGGGTTGGATTGCGCATGCGTGAACAGTGACAATTTCACTGTACTAGTCAGTGGAGGTGGTAGACGCAGTTGAGTGAGCATGTGTACTGTGTGGCTGTCACATTCAAAATGACTGAGCAAGCAGGGCAATGAATCTGCATCAAATTTTGCATTAAGCTAAAACATTTCTCCTGGGAAACTATCTGGATGATTCAGAAGGCCGCAACTGTGGGCTTCTGGTGACTGGCAACTTCATCACGACAACGTGCCTGCTCATGCATCATGTCTTGTGCAGAGTTTTTCAGCAAAATAGCAAATCACCCAGGTGACTCAGTTGTCCCTTACAGTCCAGTTTTGGTGCCCTGCGACTTCTGGCTTTTCCCAAAACTAAAATCACATTTGAAAGGGAAGAGATTTCAGACCTTCCATGAGAGTCAGGAAAATACAACAGGGCAGCTGATGGCCATTGGGAGAACTATGTGAGGTCCCAAGGTGCCTACTTTGAAGGGGACTGAGGTACCATTGTCCTATGTATAATGTTTCTTGTATCTTATATCTTCTCTAATAAATGTCTCTATTTTTCATAGTATATGGCTGGGTACCTGCTGGACAGGCCTCATAAGTACTTCTAAAGACCATAATATACTTAATCAAATACCTTTCTGAAAGGCTGTACCAATTTACACTCTCCAAAGCGGTATATAAGTGCTCATTTCACCACAACCTTAATAGCACTAAAATTTTCATTTTTTTAAAAATCCTCACCCAAGGATTCTATTGATTTTAGAGAGGGGGGTAAGGGAGGGAAGGGGGAGGTGGGAGGGAGGGAAGCGGGAGGGAGGGAGGGAGAGAGAGAGATCAATGGGACAAACATTGATCCGGTGCCTCCTATATGTGCCCTGGCTGGGGATTGAACCCATAAACTTTTCATGTACAGGACGACGCTCCAACCAAATGAGCCACCTGGCCAAGGATGGAATTTTCATTTTTAAAATTTTTGCCTGAGGATGGGAGAAACATTTTTATATCAATTTTTAATTTTTTGATTACTGGCAGGATCAACATTTTAAATATGCATTAGCTATTTTGCTACAGTGTTCTTTTCTGTGTTAATGTTTTCTTATTGATTTTGTAAAGACTTCTTTATGTATTAAGGATATTAACCTTTCATCTGTAATATCTTTAACAGGATTATAATTTTTTCTTTTTGCTCTTGAAATCTACAAAGCTACAAATTTTCACCGTTTTGGCAGCAGCCTAGAGAATTAATCCTTAAGATAATGATTTAGTATATCTAACACAAATGCGGTACTGAAGTAATGACTTTCTAAAGAAAAGTCTATTATTTACCTATAATTCAATTATTTCACATTCATTAAATCCAGTTTTTACTTGAATTATATATTTCACTTATTTAACATCCCCCCCTTATTTTGTATGACTATCCTTAATTCCAAAGTTCTTAATTTACAAAATTCAGGCAACCCAGCAAATTCCATGGCACATTTTCCATTGAGCTAAAGTATTTTATATCATTGAAACACACACAGGCATATATACCCTAACTTACTATAGTTCAGGAAATACAAAAACAGATGTCAACAACTTTTATAAATAGGCAAATTATAAAATTTATCTAAGAATCCAAGGATACACTTTGTAATACTGCCCAGTTTCATCACATGCTTGCTAGTTAGGAAGTATCCTCATTTTTAAAAAGATCAACAAACGTAGTAGAATTCAACGAATTGGCCACATCATGCAGTAAGGCAATATAAAAGCTCTGAATAGCAATCATAAGTTCTGCCCTGGACACAGGTAAACTCTATCTACATTGCGTCCTGGGCAAGCTATTTTTTCTCTTGTGTCTTCAAATCACGTATGACATTTTTGAACCTTTATTCACTTACCCACTCAACATTTAGTCAGCATCTTCTATGTGCAAGTACTGTGTTATGTCCTAGAAAAGTTGTTCGATAATTGTTTTTAATGAGAATCCTTTTTCAGCTTGCAAAACGTTGATAGAAATGTGTATTTCCTTCTATGAGTAATAATGACTTTAAAAAATGATGCCATATTTAATAGTCTGTGGTTAGGTCCCTGATGAGGGAGTCAGGAATTTTGCAGAGCTGGTTTACTATTGGTTTTGAGTTCTTACCTTAGGGCAAAATCAGTATGTTCCTCAGTTTTCCAGATCCATGACTTTATAACAGATATAAAAGGGTTCTGGGTATCCTTAGAAGCCTTCCTCCTTTTTCTTTTTTTCTTTTTTTGATTTAATCTTTATTGTATTTTTTACCCATTACCATTTAGTCCACTTACACCATACCCCCATCCCAGTAAACACCACACTGTTGTCCACGTCCATGAGTCCTTTTTCAGTTTTGCTCAATCCCTTCACCCCTTAACCTCCTCCCCTACTTGCTGCCATCTGCTCTCCATCTATGAGTCTGTCTCTGTTTTGCTTGTTAGATCAATTTGCTCATCAGATTCCACATGAATGAAATCATATGGTATTTGTCTTCCTCTGACTGGCTTGTTTCACTAAGCATAATGTTCTCCAGGTCCATCCATACTGTCGCAAAGGGTAAATTTTTCTTCTTTTTTTCTCTTTTATTAAAAAAAATTAACAATGCCATGAAAGCTGGTGCATACTTGAAACTATTCAAAACAGAAAAGTAGTATGTTTTACTATTAGAGATATTTTAATCCTATTGTCTTCTAATTTGCAAATATTATTTTATTATCAAAGACATTGTGGATAAAAACAAGGTAGGAAGTACTTTAATCCACTACTTCAAGTGATGTTAAATTGGCATAATGTTGTTGAAAAGCACTTGCTAATGTATATATATCAAGAGCTTTAAAAATGTTCATTCAATTCAACCCAGTAATCTAGGAACCTATCCCCTCCATCAAACAGGTATTTGCAAAAAAGATGTATGTACTAAACAATGTTGTAATAGTCAGAAAGGGGAAAATAAACCTGACACGTGTTTAATCTCCGAAATATACAAAGAATTAACACAACTCAACACCAGGAACAAACAACCCAGTTAGGAAATGGACAGAAGACCTGAAGAGACACTTCTCCAAAGAGGACATGCAGAGGGCCTGTGGACATATGAAAGGATGCCCAGCATCACTAATCATTAGAGAAATACAAACTAAAACCACAATGAGATATCACCTCACACCTGTCAGAATGGAGATCATCAATAAATAAACGAGCAACAAGTGCTGGCGAGGATGCAGAGAAAGGGGAACACTAGTGCAATGTTGGTGGGAATGCAGACTGGTGTAGCCACTGCGGAAAACAGTATGTAGATACCACAAAAAAATTACAAACGGATCTACCTTTTGATCTAGCAATCCCACTTCTGGGAATATGTCCCAAGAATCCCAAACATCAATTCAAAAGATTATATGCACCCCTATGCTCATAGCAGTGCTATTTATAATAGCCAAGATTTGAAAACAGCCCAAGTGTCCATCGGCACATGAGTGGATAAAAAAAGCTGTGGTATATTTACACAATAAGAAAAACTCCTACCTTTTGTGATAGTATGGATGGACCTGGAGACGATTATGCTAAGTGAAATAAGTGAGTCTGTGAAAGACAAATATCACATGATTTCACTTATATGCGGAATCTAATGAACACAATAAACTAAGGAATAAAATAGTAACAGAAGCTTAGATACAGAAAACAAGACTGACAGCTGCCGGAAAAGGAGGCGGGGTGAAAGATGGTCAAGAGATTAACCAAAGAACATTTATGCACAAACCATGGACATGGACAACAATATGGGGACTGGCTGGGGGGGCAGAGAATGGGGCTGGGTGGGGTGGGGAAAGGGAGAAAAAGCAGGAACAACTGGAACAGCATAAACAATAACAAAAGTTAAAAAAAGAGTAACGACATCAAAATGTTGACAGTTATCTTTAGTGAAAGGGACCATGAGTGGTCATCACAGTTTTGTAAATGCCCACAATTTTCTATGAGTTTTCATAATAAAAATTTGCATGATTCTTTTAGGCTGTGTGTAACAAATGTGTGACAAATAATCACTGTGTGCATGTGCTCAGCACTAAACTCTTCAAATTTACAAAGCCTTTACATCTTATTCCACTAAGAGAAAGCTACCTAAGACTAACACATCCTAGCTATAACCATAAAATTATACACAAAGGTGACTTTCTCCATACTGTAAAAAAAAAAAAAATGAAAAGAGTCCCAATGAAACGGGTTTTAATTTAGTGACCAGGCTTGCTGCTGAATATTTAATTTTTTTAAAAAAGGTAAGGCCAAGAACATTTATCCACACGGTTTTTCACTAAGAATATATAGACAAATGACTTTCAATGGTACTTTGGTAAAATTAACAAAAGCATGTGCTACTATTTCAGCCAAAAAATAATAATAATAAGGTGCCTAGGAATAAATTTAACCAAAGAGGTAAAATACCTGTATTAGAAAACTATAGAACACTGAAGAAAGAAACTGAGGAAGATATTATCAAGGGGAAGAATATAACGTGTTCATAGACTGGAACAACTAACTTCATTAACATGTCCATGCTACCCAAAGCAATCTATGGATTTAATGCAATTCCTATCAAAATACCAATGGCATACTTCACAGAACTAGAACAATTATTCCAAAAATTTATATGGAACCAAAAAAGACACTGAATAGCCTCAGCAATCCTGAGAAAGAAGAACAAAGTAAGAGGTATCACACTACCTGATATCAAACTATACTATAAGGCCACTGTAATCAAAACCGCCTGGTACTGCCCTGACTGGTGTGGCTCAGTGGGTTGGGCATCATCCCACAACCCCGAGGGTCATGGTTTGATGACTAGTAAGGGCACAAGCCTCAGTTGTGGGACAGGCCCCCAATGCGGGCATGTGAGAGGCAGCCAATTGATGTTTCTCTCATGCACCGATGCTCATTTCCTCCTTTTCTGTCCCTTCCCTTCTCTCTAAAAAAATAAGTAAAATCTTCAAAACAAGAAAACAAAAACAAAAAAAGAAAAGCATTGGCTGCTGTGGCTCAATGAATTGAGCACCGGCCTGCAAACCAAAAGGTCACAGGTTTGATTCCCAGTCAGGGCACATGCCCGGGTTGCAGACCAGGTCCCCAGTTGGGGGTATGCAAGAGGCAACTGATCCATGTTTCTCTCACATACCAATGTTTCTCTCCCTCTCTCCCTCCCATCCCCTCTCTCTAAAAATAAATAAATCAAACCTTAAAAACGGGGGGGAAAAAAGCCTGGTACTGGCATAAGAACAGGAACATAGATCAATGGAATCAAACAGAGCACCCAGAAATAAACCCACGCCATTATAGTGAATTAATATTTGACAAAGGAGGCAAGAGCATGCAATAAAGACAGTCTCTTCAGTAAATGGTGTTGGGAGAAATGGACTGCTACATGCAAAAAAAAAAAAAATGAAACTAGGTCACCAGCTTACACCATCCACCAGAATAAACTCAAAACAGATAAAAGACTTAAACAAAGTCATGAAACCATAAAACTCCTAGAAGAAAACACAGGCAGTAAAATTTCAGGCATCTCCTGTAGCAATATTTTTGCCAATGTATTTCGTAGGGCACAGGAAACAAAGGAAAAAAAATAAAAATAAATGGGACTATGTCAAACTAAAAAGCTTCTGCACAGCAAAAGAAACCATCAACAAAAAGGAAAGGGAACCCACCGTATGGGAGAATACGCTTGTCAATGATACACCAGATAAGGGGTTAATATCCAAGGGGTTCTTAATATATGAAGAACTTATACAACTCAACACCAAAAAGACAAAGTATCCAATTAAAAATGGGCAAAGGCCAATAGATATATGAAAAATGTTAAACATCACTAATCATCAGAGAGATGCAAATTAAAACCACAATGAAATACCACTTCGCACTAGACAGGATGGTCATCATTAGAAAATCAACAAACAAGAAGTGCTGGTGAGGATGTGGAGAAAAGGGAACCCTAGAACACTGCTAGTGGGAATGCAGACTGGTGTAGCCACTGTGGAAAACAGTATGGGGTTTCCTCAAAAAATTTAAAATGGAACTGCCTTTTGACCCAGCGATCCCACATCTGAGAATATATCCTAAGAATCCCAAAACACCAATTCAAAAGAATATATGCACCCCTATATTCTTGCAGTGTTATTTACAATTGCCAAGATATTGGCAATTGGGAAGCAGCCCAAGTGCCCATTTGTAGATGAGTGGATAAAAAAGCTGTGGTACATTTACACAATGGAATACTACACAGCTGTAGAAAAGATGGAACTCGTACCTTTTGCGACACATGGACCTAGAGATTATAACTGAAATAAGCCAGTTGGTGAAAGACAAATACCACATGATCTCACTTATATGTGGAATCTAATTAACAAAATGCAATGATGAACAAAATAGAAACAGAAGCATAGATACATGGAACAGACTGACAGCTGTCAGAGGGGAGGGGGGCGGGGGGGACTGGATGAAAGAAGGTGAACAGATTAGGCGAAGAACCTACATGTGTAACCCGCAGACACAGACAACAGAGTGCTGAAGGCCAGAGGGAAGGCGGCGAGGGGAATGGGTGGAGGAGGGTAAAAAGGGTGGGGAATGAGGACACCCGTAATGGTGTCAACAATAAAAATGCAGTTAAAAAAAAAAAGAAAACCACGTGCACCATATACATTCTTCTGCAGCCCCTTCTCTCTCAGGTAGACCCAACCATTACCTCTCAGGATGAGAATCCAGCCAATGAGCCCCATGGAATAAAGTCCTACTGTAAGGCTGAAGAAAGTCATTCCAAATCTGTATCATTCATCCTCAGGGAACATTCCCCTAACATCATGAGTATTCGTCACTGACTCCCTGCGAGACTCCCCACAGAGCCCTGACTTCCGCTGCTCCTCTGGAGCCCCAAGGTCCCAAGTTAGAGCAGATGACACAAGCCCCCTAACTCTACTCACTCAAATTCCGAACTCCTCGCAGTGGCCTCAATTGTATTGGAATCATTATACATGCCTCGTACCCCCTCTACAGTCTTGCAAATAAACACATTCCAAGTCATTTGTAAGGCCATTTCTTGCATTTGGGCTTCTAAGTTCATCCCATCCATCTCCTGTCATACCACCCTCTCTTGTATTTTCAATCTCTCCCTTCCCTATGGGCTGCTTCTAAGGAGCTAAAATCTCTATTCCTGGAAAAGAAAAACTAAACAAGGCAGAAAACAAGGAAATCTTTATTTTTTTTCAAATATAACTGCATCTACTCTCCTTTCACTGCAAAATTTATTGAAACCCACTTTTATAATCCACGGTTCCACTCATGTCATGCTACTGGAATTTCTGTTCTGATTACTCCCAAATCTACATTTCTAGCCTGGATAGTTCTCCAAAGCCTCATCCCCATTCTTGTCTCAACAAGTCCCCACACCAGTTCCTCCTGCCTCTAACCTACCTCCCTTCGTGGAATGTGGTTCTCCCACCTGCAACTCACAGTTCTTCTGTACCCCTATTTCTATAATGAGATAGGAAAACTGTGAGATACAAAAAACACAGTGGGCTTGGGTTTTTCTGGTTAGTGGTGATTGAAAACAGGGCTCTAACATCACTGAAATGAGTAACTGCTTTATACAGCAGTTCATTTCATACCCTGCTAATAGGGTGTGCAAAAGTGTGGCACTATCCTCCCTCAGGCTTTTCACAATTGTTCAGTGCCAATGTACTGGCGAACTCCTGAAAGTTGAAGAAAATAACACATCAAGTTCTTCATATTAACCCCCTTCATCTCGCAATGTAATTACAGGACCTACCAATAACATTATAATTAGTTTCCATTTGCTAAATGACATCCTTTTTTTTCCTTTTTTTCTGGATGATGGTGGAGGCTGTGGTGAACAACTGCTAAGAGAAAACCCACAACTACATCAGAAAAATCCTGTCCCCAAAACCAAAAAAATAACTCTTTATTACTATATAGATTTCATGTTAACATTTCAATTTTAAAAATATTTAAGTTTTTTGCCCATTGAAATTCATTTCATTATCCCAAAATTCCAGACAAAGCTTACCTGGCCAGAAAATCCTAAAAGATACTACTAGGAAAGTTAATTCTTACAAAACTGACTGTGTTCGTGTAACTTACTTTCCACTGAACCTAGGCCAACGACACACCAACCCAAGGGACAGGTGACTCTAACTTGAACACTACAAACATTCAACCTTAGGGATTATAAGTAATAGTGCCTCACTATCCTGGTTAATGAAGGTTGCCAATATAGCCCAGAGTCCAATAAAGGAACAGGTACAGAACTGTCATCATCCTAAGGCTCTTATCAACAGCATCATTTAAACAATCTCCACAGTTTTCTCATCAGGCAACAAGGAAGAAGCAAAATAAAGGTAAATCAAGTATCTACCCACTGACGAGCTTTCTACTTTCAATGAAATTTGTTTTACAATGACTAACACGAAAACAGAGTATCAGTACTCAACTATACAGACATGATTTTTGGATTCTTGCTTGAATTGGTGAATGATGTGAAGAAACAAAACAGTGATATGTAAAACTCCAAAATAAAAGAACTCCCGAATCCTTGCCCATATACACGATTTAGCTGTTTGCTTCTCCCTGACAAGAAAGAACTGGAGCATATGGTCCTCTCAAACACCGTCATGAGAAGGGGTAAGAAAGCAGAAAGAACATTCCAGAAGGAGAAAAAATTTAAACGGCAAGGTAGTCCAGGGCAGAAACATCACCTGCTGTATTGCTAATTCTGCTTCCCCTAACCTCTGCTGAAAAGAGATACAGAGCAAGATACCTTAGATCTAGGTATTCCAAGCCCTGCGAAAAATAGGGTAGGTGAGGAAGGTTTTTAAAAAGCAAGCAGTCACTAGGAAAAATAATGCCTGACTTGGAAAAACTGAGGCTGAATGAACAGGAACTTCCCCCCCTCTATCTTCACTGCCCCATTCTGCAAAACAACCTTGATTTTACCACTGTCTCTGAGAAAAGCGGTAGGAAAACACAAACAAAACTGGGGAGGAGAAAGCTGTAAGAAATGTATCATTCTCCCTGCTTCACTCCTCATCACCCCAACCCATTTTGGCAGCGCTCCCCCTCAGCCTCTGTCCCCACACTGCCTTGCCCTCATCAGAGCAAGCTAATTATGAAAACATTTTACTCTCCTGTGCATTTATCTTGATCCAATGCTGCAAAATGTAAATGTCAAATATATGCAAAAGTATTCATTTACACTATTTTCCAATGCAAAAAATCCTAAGGACAATTGATTTCATGTCACGTTATAGTTACCTCAGAGAACAAACAGACTTCTGTGAGTCTAAGAAACTATAACAATCATTGGCGCCATTAGCTCTGTTCCCAAGCTTCAGCATTGGCTCCAAAGGAGTAATCCTGGTTTTGCCTAACTTAGTTTTATGACCTGAACTCAGTCTTTTCTCTCTGGACTTCAGTTTACTACCACTTTCTTTTCAAATGTGTTATACTGATGTTTCCGATGATTGCTTAACTACAGCACCTTACCTCCAGGCTAGGTAACTGTCTTTTAGGTAAGAGTCATGTTTTATACTGGTAATCTGGTAGAAACTCAGTAAATCTGTAGACTGCTTTAAGAGATGGCCTGGAACATACAAAAGACATTAAAATGTGAAAGGATTTGTTTATGCTCATAAGCTGGATCAGAAATCAGCACTAAACTTCTTAATGCATCTGCAGTATTTTCCATAGCTGAACCCCTCCCCTCCTTCTCCACACACCCTCCCAGGC
>PVJD01008573.1:0-71222 GCA_004026545.1 Mormoops blainvillei
ACTATATTCTATATACTATACTATAGTACTATATACTATATACTATATAGTGCTATATACTGTACTTTTACCATAGTATACTAATTTCTATATAGTATAGTATTAGTACACTATAACTATATATACTATATATAGTATACTATATATATTACACTAATGTATATATTAGCGTGTATATATTAATATACAGTATATATTATATAGACTATATATGGAGTACTTATATATATATCAGTATATATATATATACTATATATGTGAGTGCATATACATACATACATACACACACACATATATAGTGTGTGTGTGTGTGTGTGTAAATGATATCAATATAGACTAAAAAAAATGGTACACCCAGAAATGAATTCAAATTTTGCAATAACTTGTAAGGAGATTAAAGTGAACTATCAGAACAGGCAACAATCAAAGACAACGGAAGAATCTACACTGGTGCATATCGCGCTTGGATGCCAAAGGAATATTTACTGAGCCAGGCCCTCTCTTGGGTGCTTGCAACTGTTACAGACTATTGCAATTCAGTGAGAAAAGGTATTAGCATAATAAACACCTGAGGTCAATTTTATATCTTCTACTCATTATTTGTAAGACTTATTATTAAATAGAATTAGCATCTGTAGGTTTCAATTATCTATAAACAAGGTAAAAAGGCATTTGTTTTGAAGATTTACTATGAAAATTCAACAAAATTTCTCTTCTGAGCTTAAAGCTCATAAATGTAGCTTAAGATAAAATTACTTACAAACATATTCTTTTAGACAGTCTCAAACTCAACTGTACCAAACTGTTCTCCATATTATAATACCTTTCATTGACAGAGTATCGTTATAGTTTTTAATAGTATTATCACAAAGATCACTTAGAATTATCACAAATAATAGCTTAGACTACACAAAATGTTGATGACCAATGCAGTAGGTTTGGGAAAAGTTTTGTAGATAAAATATCCAAGTTTAACTATGACAATAGATAATTATTTATTAGACATGTAGTAGAAACTGTGATTCTGGTGGAGCAAAAGGAGCAGTAGAAATGGAGCAAACGGAGATAGTAGCTTCTTCAGTTTTACTTCATGTTCTCTGTTTCTCAATCTTGTTGTATTTCTAGATCTTACTACAGTGCTCCATAAGTGTTTTTCAATTTTATTTATTGGTTAACATGTGTGTATATGTATGTGCAAGAGAGAGAGATGTAGAGACAGAAAGAGGAAAACAATTTAGCACTAATTTGTTGACTGGTCAACAAATGCATACTAATTTTTCTCTTTTTCTTATCTGTTTTTTCACTTCTTTGCCTTCCTTATTTAATTTCTTTCCATATTTTGGCATTCAATATCCTCTCTTTTCTCCTCAATAGCTTCCCCATCCTATTCTAAGACTCTCTTGCAATCATTTAGAGGATGCCCTAGGATTAACATGTTAGAATATGCATTATGATATCCTGTTGAAACTCTGGGAGGATCTAAGTACTAAATTCCTAAGGATCTGTTTTATGTAAAGCATAGCACTTAGATATGAATGAATGAATGAATAAATAAATAAATATTTCAAAATCATTTATTCTTCTCCATCATTGATTGAAATAATAGCCAAACAATTTCTGGCACACTATTCAAACAAGTACTTGATATTACCCTCAACATGGAGAGTTCTGCTTTCAAATCAATATTCTTATGGCAACTCACATCTAGTATTCATTGGATTAAAATGAGGTATTTCAGAAGATAGCAAGAACTTGGTCCTCTGAACTGCATTTCATATTGATAATGTTTCTAACTGTTCTCTCCAAATAAAAAAAAATATGCATAACCTTGAAATTCAAACGGATTTATTTGTCTCACCAAAATACATGGCTTCCACTTGTTTCTTTTTGGGAAGGGAATATAGATACTTTGTTTGTTTGCTTTTGGTTTTTTAAAAATATATTTTATTGATTATGCTATTACAGTTGTAATTTATTACAATTTCCCCCCTTGTCCCCCTCCACCTGGTACCTCCCATTCCCTCCAGCAATTACCCCTCAGTTCATGTCCATGGGTCATACATATAAGTTCTTTGTCTACTCTGTTTCCTATAGTGTTCCTAACATCCCCCTGCCTATTCTGTACCCACCCATTTATAATTCTTAATCCCTGCACTCTTTCCCTCATTCTCACCCTTCCCCCTCACATGATGACCCACCAAACATCTTCATATCTATGATTCTGTTTCTGTTATTGTTTGCTTAGTTTGTTTTTTAGGTTTAATTGTTGATAGTTGTGAATTTATTGACACTTTAATATTTATAGTTTTGATTTTTTTTTTCTTAAACAAGTCCCTTTAACATTTCACATAATAATGACTTGGTGATAATGAACACCTTTAGCTTTACCTCATTGGGGAAGCATTTATCTGCCCTTCAATTCTAAATGGTAGCTTTTCTGGGTAATCTAGGTTGTAGGTCCTTGCTTTTCATCTCTTTTAATACTTCTAGCCAGTCCCTTCTAGCCTGCAAAGTTTTTTTTGAGAAATAAGCTGACAGTTTTATAAAAACTACTTTGTAGGTAACTATCTGCTTTTCTCTTGCTGCTTTTAACCTTCTCTCTTTATTTTTTACCTTCAACATTTATGATGTGTCTTGGGGTGGTCCTCTTTGTGTTTGGGACTCTCTGTGCTTCCTGGACTTTTATATCTATTTCCTTCTCCAAATTAGAGAAGTTTTCTTTCATTATTTTTTCAAATAAATTTTCAATTTCTTGTTCTTTCTCTTCTCTTTCCAGGAACCCTATGATTCAAACGTTGATATGTTTGAAGTTGTCGTAGAACCTCCTTACGCAATCCTCATCTTTTTGAATTATTTTTTCTTCTTGCCGTTCTGATTGAATGTTTTTTTCTTCCATATGTTTGAAATCATTGATTTGATATTTAGTTTCATACTCTCTGCTGTTGATTCCCTGAAAATTTTTCTTTATTTCAGTAGTGTAACCTTCATTTCTGCCTGGGTATTTTTTATGTTATTGAACTACCCAGTGGGTTCATTGAGCATCCTAATAACCAGAGTTTTGAACTCTGCATCTGATAGATTGTTTACCTGCCTTTTGCTTAGTTCTTTTTCTGGAGTTTTGCTCTATTCTTTTATTTGGGACATATTTCTTTGTCTCCTCATTTTGGCAGCCTGTGTGAATTAGGAAGAGCTGCTTTGACTCCCTGTCTCAGTAACATGACCTATTGTAGAAAAGTGTACCCCTAAGCTGGATGAGGTGGAGCCTTAAGTAATCACCAGGGTGGGGCAACACACATGAACCACGATGGTGGAATCTCAGGATGGTGTTACCGCTCTGCGACTGTGTGGTGGAGTGCTCAGAAAAAGGACAATGGCTGCTGCCTGGCCTTTGGAAATTTTTCCGGGAGGAGGATGTCCCCTGCCACTCGATCTGATGCCAGACACTTCAGTTTCTCCCCATATGCCACTTGTGCCCTTCCAGCTGCTGTCTTGGTGCAGGAGCCCAGAGGGAGTGAGTCTGCACAAGTCTTAAGACTATTGCAGGCCCTTTAAGAGGAGACACCTGAGAATCCCGCAGTTTCTTTCACCATCCCAACCCCACTGGCTTTTACAGCCAGAAGTTATGGGGACTTTTTCTTCCTGACACTGGAACCCTGGACTGAGTGGTGTGGTGTGGGCTGGGATCCCTCACTCTCCAAGTATCCTTCCCAATATTTATCCACCACACATGGGTGTGGGACTGCCCATTCCAAGACTCTGCATCTCTGCATCTCCACGTCTCCGTGTCTCCACTCCTCCTACCCAAGTGGATGAATGTGCTTTCTTTAATTCCTTGGTTGTTGGACTTCCATACAGCTTGATATTTTGATGATTCTGGATGATTATTTTGTAGTTTAGTTGTAATTTTTGCTGTTCGTGTGCAAGGAGGTGAACCATGTTTACCTACACCTCCATCTTGCCTGGACAGAATATAGGTTTTTAAATGTGAAGAGAATATACAGTTTGGGCCAGCAAGAAGAGAAGCTTTCTTTTGATGAAGATGCTTTGAAAGTTGACTGAGTTCTGAGAACTCCCGCTCCACCATGCCTAATGCTTTGAGTGTTGGTTTGATCTCAGAGGCAACAAAGCGCCACAACTGATGATCCTGTATACCCTCCATGGTACAAAATAATTTATTATTCAGAATTTTATATATTTATATCTGTATCCTCTAAATATTTATGAAAGTGTAAAGGGACACTTTGAACATACACAATTATTACAATGATGTTTTACTTCTTCTGGCTTATTTCCCATTGTTGGCATCATATGTCCTCTTCTGGATTGGGCAGTTTATTCAGGCTCCTTGTTGTAACTAAAGCTTAGAAAGACATCTCTGCAACCTGAGGCAGGCAGTGGACAGTCTCAGGAAGGCTCTTATATGTCTTCCCAGTAAAGGTATACAAAAATATTTATGCCAGTCTTCTCAATTTGCTTTCTACAATGAAATCCAGGATTCCCTTTCTCCTATGTCAATTTAGCTGAGCTAGAGCTATGTTGCACAGATTTCCTTCACTGTGTGGGGTCAAGTTAAGTTGACCATAAGAGAAATTTGGGTGGGAGGATAAATAGCCCCATTTTTATGCTCTAAAGATTGGGGTAGGGCCAGATATTTTTGCTACTTCTACACATAACTCACCAGTTTGCTCGGCTAGTTCGTTAGGTGCAATAGTCAGACCTGCAGTCTGGCCAGCTCCCCCTGGATCTTCTCCTTCCACCTCTCCAAATTGTAGGCCACTGTGTGTGTGGTCCTTCAGGGATCACGCCAGGCTATGCTGCACGTCCCGCTTACCTTCAAGGCTGGAGGTGGCAAGAGACAGGTATGGCTTCCGGTTAGTCCTTTCTCTCTCCCAACTTCACATTTATCTTTCATTTCCAACCTCTAGACGTGAATTGAGGCCTAAAAGCAGTTGCAGAGGCCATAGCAACCAGACTGCTAAACCTGCTCCTACAAATGCACAAGGTCAAATCTGTAAGGATACAAATACATTTCTTTTTCTATATAAAGTGCTTCCTCTCTTCTCAAACCTTAACTAATACAAAAGCTTTTATATTAGACTACTTAGCTACCAGTCACATAAAGACATTTGTATTTTTCTCATCCATATTAAAAAATGGAATATTTCATGATCTAGTTTTACCCATTGAGCTAATTGCATAAATAAAATGAAAGACAAGATAGATACTGACTTCTCTCTCTCTCTCTCTCTCTCTCTCTCTCTCTCTCTCTCTCTTTCTGTGCTAATAGGTTCTCCCTCGGAGCTATGTGAGGGGTCTCCTTTTGAAGAAGCAATCTAGATACACACCAGGACCACACCTTCTGGATCAGCTTAGGAAGAAACCCCCCTCAGTGGGGCATTAGCAGAATATTGCTTTGTTTTTGTGGAAGCTAAAACTCATCAGACCATAATACTCTCTATTATTAAAGAAACCATTGTTGTTTTCTCATGGGAGAAAACTTATTATTCAGAGTATCAGAGGGTTTTGCTGCAGCAGAAGTGAAAAAGTATTGGGTTATATTTGGTTGACATTTTGTCAGCACTTTTCATTGTGGATTACTCAGGCTGAGTCAAGAAACTGCTATTCTGTAGATGACTCTCCCCACTCATGGTCCGCAGATGGGTAACCAAGTAATTCAAGGCTTTTTCACATAAACAGAGTAGCTCCTAACCCATGAGTGCCATTGTTTGAAGTAGGAAAGCCATCCCTCAGTGTCACCCAACCCCTAAATGGTGACTTTGCACTTACATTTGTTTAAGTTACAGTTATAATCTTCCTTGAAGTTCATTAGCTTTTCTCTAACAAACATGCTCTGCTTCAGGGTGCACATCATTTGGAAAGATTTTTTGATAGTGTGCTATGCTTCTTTTGATCTCTCTTATAGTTATCACGCAGTTCTATAATTATGTATTCAAAATATAGGACTAATATTAAATGTTGGCTTTTCCTAATATCTTAGTTTCTTATGATTCTTTTCTCATTTGTAAAATGTATCCAAGAGGTCCGTGGTAATGATACACAAGGTTATCAGCCTCAGGTACCTGTCTGATATTTAAAATAAAACCTGTTGAAAGAAGTCCTACAGAATAATGGTCGTTTCCCTCCTCCTCTCATTCTTCTATTCCCTTTTTTCCCCTTCCCTCACTCCTGTTCTCCTCTCTCCCTTCCTCTGTTCCTCCTGCCTGTCACTAATTCTTCCCTCCTCGTTACAAAAGCTTAGCCATAATATTTTTTCATGACAAACTTTTTTGTTTTAATTTTAAGATCAGAGGCTGCCGTTTAAACTATCCATATTGGTAAATTTCCCAATTTTATCCAAAACCCTTAACTATGCAACTGGCTTCCTACTGTAGAAGAAGATTATTTGAACCATCAAAATAAAGTGTAAAAAGTTATAAATCTGGCAGAGAATGCTAATTTATAATCATTATAATAATATCTTTCTTTTCAGTAAACGTATTTGTGCATTAGTTTTTCACTTACACAGTGGGGATAAAACTTGAAGACAAATTTAAAAAGATACTTAGGAAAATAGCACTACATACATTAAATAATTTTATTTAATAAATAAAATAAAGTATATTTATATTTTACATTTTCCTATTACTTTTAAGCATTTACATTTTAAAAAATAATAGATATGATATATGTGGAAATATTGTCTTTGAAATTTCAAATTTATTATAGGTTTTTATTAATATTGTATACATTGATAATTCAATGAAACAAGAGTTACTTAAATTAGAAAGAATAGATTTTTCAGAATCTCCAAACATATCTCTCAGTATATAAGAGCAGACAAGTATATGACAAAATTTACAAATAAGTTTTGAAGATTATTCTGATTTGCCTTTGTAACTAACAATTACTTGGAATCAGACAACTACTCTGATATTGAGTCTTTCTTTCATTATATAACTCATTCCATTAATAATGTAGAAGTGAAATGTGCTTACATCCTGGCTCTACTTTCTGTTTAGATAGACCAATGTAATGATGTCATGCTGAGAAAGATATATGCTTTCTTTTCTTTTCATCCTTTTTTTCCCTTTAAGTAACTAACAATGTATCCCATCAGCAGAGATAGTGAACTAATTTCTCCCATGGTTTACTCATGAATATCATTTTCTTCTATCTCCACTGTGAGTTATTCTCATTAATTATTGTTTGGAAAGGCATTGACTCAGGAACCAATTATTTTACCAAAGAAAAAAATGTTCCACAGAAAGTAATGTCTTATTTGCAGAGAACCATTCTTCATTCCATGTTCATTATCAAATAACTCATATTTCTTAAAACTGCTGTTAATTTGTTTATGTAAAGTTTTGCTATGTTTCAGAATTGATGGATTTTTATTCATTGTCTAAATCGTTTCTGCAAATTAAATAATTTTTCTATATTTTTATTTTCTAGAGACTTGATTTACATTTATAGATTTTGCTTGGATTAATGTTGTTCACAAAATAAAATATCCCTGGAATTTGTCTTGTACTGCATAAATTGGTTTATTCATAATCGAAATAAACTTCATTTGCTCTTACCACTTAGTTTCCTTTTGGAAACTGGTCTTCTTTCCATTACTTCATCCTTGGCTTGTTTCTATGCAAATTATATTCCTGCTGAAGTTTCTGTTTATTCCTATCCATCAAAAAAGAAGTTTAATGGACTTTACAACATTTGTAGCTCTATGTTTTTTATACATTATGTCTGCCCTCTAGGCCATACACAGATACATTTGATATTGGAAAATTCTGCAATCACAAGTTCCTGATCATAAGTAATTAGAAATACAGTAGTTAAAAAGAATGATAAAAAGAAAAACACTCAAGGATTATGTGTTTGTTTTCTCCTTCCTGCAAGAGGTGGAGGCAAATTTTCTCTCTTTTAATATCTTTACTGAGTTCAAAGTAAGAAGTAGCTACCGATGACAGGGTGATGTGGTGAGGTATAAGAAGACATTTCCAAAATCAGTACTTTCTTGCAGATGATATTATTTAGCTACAGTCACTCTACTTTCTAGTTTTCATTTTTATGCTAGTGACATTTCTGAAGGAATGACATTTGATTTATTTTTGTCTTGTATCCTGTTTTTTTTTTCTTTATTTTAATGTTCCTTTGTGGATTAGTTTGCTTCTGTTCCTTAAATTCCAATAGTCTCCAGCACCATTGATAATGATGAAAACATGGATAAGTAAACTCTGACATTTCTTATCAAGGGATTCTGGAAGGAAACAAATTTTCTTCTCCAGACTTCTTTCATTAAAAAATAGGCTCGAAGAGCTAGATTATCTTGCCCAAAAGTATGCAGGCATTTGCAGCAGAGGCAGATTCAAAACAGAACCAGTCCTCTTTCAACTACAACACCCTGCTCAATTTTCCATAATTACAAGTGCGTTCTCCACTCCTCTGCCAGCCTTTTCTTTGGCATTGGCAGTGGTGCTCTGCCTGATTAGCTTTCAGTCAGCTGTTACGTTTCAGCAGCCATCTCAAAATGTATGTCTCATCATTTTTGTGCTTGTCAGCAGCTACCTTTTCCATTTCACTCTATCATAATTTTTCAGGTCTTTACAGTATTCTATGAAGGATGACATGCAGAGATAGTTCCATATTATGGGAGAAGTCTCGGGGGAAAATTTTATTGTTCATTATATGACCCAAAGAGACATTTTGCCCAAGCAGTCAAACTAACAGCCTTACTTGGATCTAAGGGACAGGGACAAAAGTGAGCTTGATTATACAGGTAAGTAACTTGGATTTTTAGAAAAGAGTTGTGACACTCCAGGCTGGAGATATTTATGGAAAGGTAGAATGCCTTTGTCAGGACACTATTCTTGTTTGCTCTGAACCCTACTAATCACTTCTGAGGTGGACTTCCCATTGACTTCAAAGGCTCTTTGGCCTGGGTAGGTAGAAAGTGTGCTGAAAAAAGGGAAAAAGTTCTTAGTGGTTGAAAGACATATAATCTCCCTTGATGATTCAGTTAGCCAAGTAAAAGGACAAAAAAAAAAAAAACACCCAACAAGGAAAGGTGCTTTAAAATAAATGGAAATAAATGTGGGAATGAAAGAGGGACATGAAATAAAAAAAAAAAAAGTCTGGTCAGTGGTTTCTATTTTGTGAATTCTTGTCCTATTTTCAGTGTGTCTCATTTCTAAAGCTTAGTAAGTGTCCTTTCTTTGAGCTTCTGAATACAGAAAGGGAAGGGCAGAAAGGTTTGTTCAACATAATATCCATGCATATTAAGTGTCACCTACTCCGATTGGTATATTAGCAAAACTGGTTCTTTGTTCTCTATGATTAAATAGCTCTACACTATGTAGTTATATCTACTAAAACATGAATAATTTTATACATTTTATTGTCAAATACATATGCTTGTGTGTTTATGTGTATATATGTATGTGTGTATGTAAGGGTGTGGTAAAAGGTTTACGGGTGTGAGTATGCAAACACAGTTTATTTTTGTATTAGTATTTATTAATTATTGTATTATTTTCCATATGAACAACTGTAAACCTACTTTTGGACCACCCTGTATATGACTGTAAAGGAAATTTCCTTTGCCAAGTTTATTGACTTACATGTTTGGTGCAGAGGAGACAAACTTTTTGCATATAAAATAGTACACTCAAATTCTTTTAAATCTACATATACTCATTGTCTTTAACATTTTGTGTAAAATATGTTTTAAAATTAGATTGTAAGAATTAGGATCCCACAATATGTAGTAAATTACTTAATCATAAATTAATTTCTTTGAGCCACAGTTTTCACCATTTTTCCATACATCTTCCACATTAAATATTTCCTTCAAAAAAGTATTGCAGTTAAGGATCATTCTGGGAAAAAAAAAGAAATACCATGTTAACCACAATTGCCTTCCAATTACAATTATTATGGTACTATAATAAATTTAATGGTTAGAATATTTGAAAATACATTTTAAAAAATTGATTCAAGATAAAATATATGTGATGAAATGTGTTACTATCATTCAAAATTAATGTTATTTTAAAAATAATCTTCAGTATTTGCTCTTAGTAATCTTCAAGTTGCTAAAACCAGACTCGTTATTAAATTATTCTCACAGGAAAATATGCATTATTTTCCTCAATGTAATGAAAAAAAACTTATTTTAAAATTTTTTCCAGCATTCTTGAGATATAATTGACATATAACATGATTTCATGTGTAATTTACAACAATTACCTCAATAGGGTTAGTTAACAGCTCAATCACCTCACATAATTACCAGGTACATCATGCATGTGTGTCTGAGTGTTGAGAACATTTAGAATATAATCTCTCATTAAGTTTCGGGTGTGTAATACAGTACTGTTAAGACTAGTCACCGCGCGGTACCATAGATGACCAGGCTTTCTGCTTACGCTCACTAGCTGTCTACAAAAACTGGCTCTCCATGCTTTTGGGCGTGTTCCTAAGGTGCTGTCCAATAGATGGGTACTGCGTGGGCGAGGCTGTGGAGAGCTGGAGGTGCCGATGGGCCTATAGGATTTTCTTAGGCCAGGGGTCCCCAGAAGCAGGTGGGTGGGCCTTGTCTGTGGCAATGTCAGTAGGATTCTTGTCCCTTTGAAAGAGCCAACTCTGAGGAGCAAGAGAGAAACTGGCCTCTTTGGCAGCCTCTCCACACGCTGAGGAAGCTGAGCACTCACTGACACACTCTCACTTTGTTTTGTGAGAGAAAGGCTAGGAAGAGCTCTCCTCTGAAGGAGCTGGAGTTGTGCAGTCTTGGGGTTGGGCTTGCCATGGATTAAGTCAAATACTTCCTTTTACCCTCTTCAAAGTGTCCTCTTGGATTTTTGTGTGTGTGTGTGCGTGGATACAACGGTGTGCTGGAACTTCTCCCCTCCACTCCCAGACTTCCACAAAGGTTCTCCTGTCCGAGGGTCACAGTCTAATTCCATGTTCTCCGGGGGCCCACAGATCCTGTTCAAGAAGGGCCAGAATGGATCAAGGGCACTTTGGGGTCCACAACCCATGGAGATCTGTATGTCTTTTACCCAACGCATGGTGGGCCAGAATCCTCCCACGCCCCTTGCTGTGTGTGGTGCTTATGACAGGGCTAAAGCCAAATGGCGCTGCAGCCAGTCTTCAAGGGTACCGGGCTGTTTCTGGGTCGATAAGCGGGTATAGATGGGACTGTGATTAGTGAGTTTGCAGACTGGGTACAGGCGTCTTCTCATTTGGCTCCCCTAGTTCTTGACTGCAGGGGGCTCTCATAAGCTGCTACAGGGACCCCATGGCTCCCAGAAGGGGACATTTGTCCCTGGATGGATGTCAAATTATTTTTGTTGGTGGAGGGTACAAACTAGGAATTTCTGTTTTGACCATGTTGCTGAAGTCAAGATGACTCTGTGAGGAATCCTTTAAAGATTTAAAGGATTAAAGGTGGTTTAAAGTTAAAGGGAATTGTAAAAGTATACTCTAAGTACAGTAGAATGAGTGATAGGATTTTTGAACCTGAAAGAGCGCGTCCTTGGTTGGATAAATATTTCCTTATGATCAGTTTCACATCATATGTAAATACCAAATATTTATTGAGTGAAATCTCAATAAAATAACAAATTCCTGATTTTCCCTAACATCAGTTAGCATACGTCCCTAAATTTTATGTACGATTAAGTATGTATGAAATAGTATACAAAAAATATGTAAAATGATAGCTGTTGAAGTATTTTTAATGTCAGGTAAAACAGAATCTGTGTCTAGTTGTCATGGGAATATTAAACATAATTATCACATTAACTATTGTTTTGCAAAAGAAGTAGAAAATTGACTCAGTTTTCATAAACATTATGATCAATGTGTAATAACATATTAATAGGTAGAGATTAGTCAGGGTTGCACTAGGGTTTAGCGCATGAATCCTGAACTCTTCATTTTTGGGGGGGGTATATTTTATTGAGTATGCTATTACAGTTGTTCCATTTTTCCCCTCTTTATCCCCTGCACTCTGCACCCCATCCCATCAACCCCACACCTCTTAGGTCTTGCCCATGGGTTGCACATATCGGTTCTTTGGCTTCTTAATTTCCTATTACTATTAGCCTCCCCCTGTCTATTTTATTATATTTTTGTCAACATTTTTCCACGACCACTTTCCCCAGTCCCACCCACCCCTGCCTTGTACCCTCAATGCATCCCTTATTTGTCTTTGTCGATGAGTCTTTTGTGTATGTTCCTTGATGACCCTTTCCCTCCCTTTCCCCTGTCGTCACCCTCCCACCTGCCTTCTGGTTACTGTCACTTTGTTTTTTATTTCAATCTTGCTGGCTATATTTTATGGCTTGTTTATTTTGTTGATTAGGTTCCACTTATAGGTGAGACCATATGGTATCTGTCTTTCACCACCTGGTTTATTTCACTTAACATATTGCTCTCCAGTTTCATCCATGCTGTTCCGAAGGGTAGTAGCTCCTTCTTTCTTTCTGCTGCATAGTATTCCATTGCGTAAATGTACCACAGTTTTTTGATCCACTCATTTACTGTTGGACACTTAGGTTACTTCCAATTCTTGGCTATCATAAATTGTGCTACTATGAACATTGGGGTGCATAGGTTCTTTTGAATTGGTGTTTCAGGATCCTTAGGGTATAATCCCAGCAGTAAATTGCTGGGTCAAAAGGCAGATCCATTTTTACTTTTTTGAGGAAATTCCAAACTGTGTGTAAAACAATTTTGAACCCTTTAGACTACTCAGAAATCACATTCCTATTCTTTGAATTTACCGCTGTAATGGTTTATCTTTTTTTAAAGTATTAAAACATTAATTTAACCTGATTTAAAACAAAAAAGAACTAACGATTCAGTCCAAAAATCAGACTTACATGATATAAAAGCAGACTTGTATAATGAGGGATCTGCTCTATTTTTTGTTATTGTAGAAGCATGGTGCCAATATTAACCACCCTACCCTTTAGTTTAATTCTCATGGTTCATTGTTGAGTAGAAATAATCTTTTTGAAAGAGGTTATAAAGGAGAAATCTTTAGAGACTCTAAAATAAAATTATAAAATATGGGTCACAAACTTTAAAGCTTTAAATTACCAATATGTTTCAGAGATATTTATGTATATGTTGCTTATAATTTAACCTTTTTTATTTCGAGATAATTGCAGAGCCCCATGTAGTTGTAAAAATAACACATAACAGAACTATTGTGTGTCCCTTACAAACTTCCCCTCCCCAGAAGTGACACCTTGCAAAGCTATAGGATATAGCATATAGTTTATAACAAGGTTATTGACATCCATACAGTCAAGATACAGCATATTTCCATCACAACAAGAATTCCTATATTACTCCTTTATAGCCACACCCAATTCCCAATCTTTAACCCCTAGAAACCACTAATCTCTTCTCCATTTCTGTAATATTGTCATTTAAAACATGCTATATAAAGTATACATTTTGTAACCTTCTGTAATTGGCTATTTTTCACTCAGCAAAATTCTCTGGAGAGTCACCGACGTTGCACATATGAACAGTTCACTCCTTTTTATTACTAAGTAATATTCTTTGGTACAGTTGTACCATAGCTTCTTTAACCATTACCCATAGAAGGACACTTGGGTTGTTTTCAATTTTGGGATCTTACAAATAAAACTGATATTGTAACTGAGGAACTGGTACCAAGGTGGGTCTGCCCTGCACAATCTGGAAAGAGTATTTTTCTGGAGTTTCACAGGAAAGGAATTTCGGGGACACAAGTATAGGAGGATTTTAAGTGATAGTGGCCAGGTTTATTAGATTGAAAGAGATATAGTACACTCTCGGAGAGGCAGAGAGTGGCCAGGCTCTAGCAGTGGCTGCTTTAGCAAGTGGATCCTTGCTTATCCTCTGTATATTTTCCTGGGTTCTGAAAAGAACTGGCTTTCTTTCAAACTACCCAGTCACTTTCCTGACTCTTCCCGGGCTGTGCTTGTGTCCTCCCCCTATCCAACTACTTCCTGTGGGGCAAAGGTCATGCCCTTAGCCTATGGTATCTTTTTCTTACCAGGGTAGTCTCCTCCCACTTTATAGTCACCATTTTGGCGTCTACTGCACATTGGCCCAGGGAAAGGAATTTCCCCTTGCATTTTATCTGCTTCTTCCCCTTTAATCTGTTGGAATGGTTCTGCTTACTTCCAGTTTGCCTGTAAAACTATCTTTCCTGTTTATTCAGGTAGGCAGGATGTTGCATGAGGCATACCAGTTACTCCCCAGGGTGACTGAGAAACTGCTGTCTTCCAGCTTACTCAGGCAAAACCAGATGTCTGGCCCCTTTCTTTTTTGTTAATAACTACCTACCTATGGTAACAATATGAACGATCATATAAGTTTTGTCTATTTAGAAGTTTTCATTTTCCGGGAGTAAATGCCATTCCATGTTTATGTAAAACATTTGGGAATTTTTTTGACTGTTGGGGGTTTTTAATTGTTTTGCTTTTAGACATTGCCTAACTGTTTTCAGAGTGGCTGTGAACATTACCACCAGCAACGTATGATTTTATCCTTGTGTGTGTGTGTGTGTGTGTGTGTGTGTGTGTGTGTGTGTGTGTGTCCCCACCAGGTTTTTTATTTCAACCATCCTGCAAGGTATCACATTGTGATTTCAATTTGCAATTCCCTAAAGACTAGTGCTTTTTAACATCTTGCTATGTTCTTATTTGCTATCTCGGTATCCTCTTCAGTGAAATGCCTGTTCATGTCTTTTGTTCGTTTTCCAATAGGATTTTTAACTTTTGAACTTGGAGTTCTTTATACAGTGTATTTAAGATACTAATTATTTGTTGGACGTATGTTTTGAAAATATTTTTCTGCCAGTGTAGCTTGTCTTTTCAAGTAGCAGAAAGTTTAAAGAACTCTGATTTTTCACATATTTTCCTAGCTTTTGTTTTGCTTCCAGTGTCTGTTCTAACAAATTTCGTGGCTAGCCCTAGATCCCAAAGAGTTACTTTTACAATATTTTTTTTCTAAAGCTTTTTACATTTTGCATTTAAAGTTACAATCCATTTTGAGTTAATTTGTATTATATGTGAGCTCAATATTTACATTTTACCTATGGATATGCAATTGCTCTAGCATCATTTGTTAAATGGGCTATCTTTCCCCATTGAGTTGCTTTTGCACCCTTAGCAAAATGAGTTGAACATATTTGTGTGAAAATATCTGTACTCTCTATTAGGTGGCATTTACTTACATGTAAAACTCTCTTCTAATGTTAACTAATCTTGATTACTGCAACTGTAACTTGAAATTGAATAGACTGATTTCTTCTGTGTTACTCGTTTTTTAAATTGCTTTTAGCAATAAAAATTTCTTTGCCATTCTGTACAAATTGTAGAGTGATTTTTACCTACATCCACAAAATATCTTGTTGGAATTTTGGTAGAAAATGTAGCAAATCTTTACATTAATTTTTGTCAAATTGACCATCTTTACTCTGGTGTTTCCAATTCATGAAGACAATATGTCTCTTCATTTATTCGTTTTTTTAAAATTAACACTGTAGCTTTTAGTATAGAAGTCCAGTATATGTTATACTAGATCGATGCTATGTATTCCATTTTCAAAAATAACTGTAAATAAAGCCAATTTCAGTTGCCCCATTTCCACTGCTTTTATTTCAACTATACTACCTTCTGTTACCTATCTTTTATCCTGTGAACTATTGAACTGATGTACTTCTAGGAGATTTTTTTTGTAGATTCTTTGAAACTTCCTATGTCACTATCATATCATCTGCAAATAGAATTAGTTTTACTCCTCCATTTCTGATCTCTATACCTTTTCTCTTTTTCACTTGACTTATCGAACTGGCTGGAACTTCCAGCACTATGTTTCATGAAAGAAATAATAGTTAACAACTTTACCTTCTTCCTGATTTTAGGGGGAAATAACAATTCATTTATTGACTATTAAGCATAATGCTAGCTGTTGTTTTCCTTTGTATGTTTCCTTTATAGAGTTGAGTAAATTTCCTCTATTCCTATTTTTTCTGAGAGATTTTATCATGAATATGAGTTGAATTTTGTCAAATGCTTTAATTTTGCATTGACTGATGAGATAATTTGATTTTTCTTCTTGAGTTTGTCAATATGGTAGGCTACATTGATTGATCTTCAAGTATTGAACCATCCTTGAATCTCTACCATAAACTCTATTGGTTACGGTCTATAATTATTATATATATTGCTGAAATTTATTTTTAATCTGGTGTTAAGGATGTTTATACCTATATTACTGAGGAATATTTACTGGCAGAGTTTTTTTTTTTTAAGATTTTGTCTGATTTTGATATCAGGGTAATTCTGGCTTCAGAATAAATTGAAAAGTTTTCCTTCTCTTTTCTTTGGGGAGAATTTTTGAAGGATTGGAGAGAATTCATTTTTTATTTTTAAAATTCTCCAATGAAGCTTCTTACCCTAGACATTTATTTATTTTTTGATTTTTAAGTTGAAGATTAAATTACCTAAATAGTTATATAGTTATTCAAATTATCTATTTCATATCGAGTAAGTTGTGGTAGTTTGTTTTCTCAAGGAATGGTCTATTAAATCTAATTTGTGAAATTTATACATGTAGCTTTGTTCAGATATTACATCATCATTTTTTTGATATTGATAAGGTCTGCATTTCTGTTCCTATTGTTGGCAATTTGTGCTTACTCTCCTTTTTTCTTTGTTGGTTTTGTTAGAGGTTTGTAAACTTTGTTGACCTCTTCAATAAATCAATACTTTGTTTCACAGATTTTTCTTTGTTGATTTTCTGTTTTTAATTTCATTGACTTCTGCTCTTGTATTCTTTTGCTCGTGTTGGACTTACTTTTCTCATCTTTTGCTAGTTTCTTGAAGAGATATGTTAGATTATTGACTTGAGATTTCTCCTTTCTTCTAATGTGTATATTTGGTATTCTGAATTTCTCTTTTAGCATTGCTTTAGTTATGTCCCATAAATTTTAATTTGTTGTATTTTAATTTTAATTCACTTTCTTATATTTTAAATTTTTTCTTGATGCTTCCTCTCTAATCCATGTGTATGGGGTTATAAATAATTCATATGCTTTATTTAATTTCCAAGTGTTTGGAGATATTTTCTGTTACCTGTTATACTGTTTGTTTCTAATTTGATACAAATTTAGTCAGAAAGTATCTTCTCTGTGATGTCAATAAAATTTTGTTGAGGTTTAGTTTATGACCCACATTATTGCCTCACAGCATATTTCCATAGTCACTTGAAAAATAAATGTATCTTGCTATAGTTAGGTGAAGTGTTTACAATGTCAATTAAATCATGGTGGCTGATAGTATTTTGGATTCTCTGTCTTTGGCAATTTCCCCTCCACTTTTTTTTTAAGTCTCACTCCTATTTATTACACAATGAATTAATAAAAACAATCATTTCTAACATATACCTTTTTTAAAAAAGAAAGAATTCATATTTCCAGGGTTCTGTCAACCACACTCTGAGTTGGGGATAGTGTCCACACATGCCCTCATTGAGTACTGCTTGTTGGGCTACTCTTAAGGAAACCTGGGCTGTCTGAATTGGGAAAGATTGTGATTATCAGCCTAGTCAGAGATGACAGGTCACAGCAGGCAGAGCCAGAGCCTGTTCTTGGGGCTGCATGCAAGGAAATGTGTGTTTCTTCCAGATGTGGTCACCAGCTGCCCAGTCTAAGCCTCAGTAGGATCATTCATGGGCCTTCCCTGCATGAGTCCTTCCAGTAGTCCACACATAATGCTCTATATTAAAAACAAAGCATCTTTGTACTGTGGATAGGAACATCCACAAAGTCATAGCCACACATTTTTCTCTACATTTTTTTATTGAGACAAAGTAAAAGGTACAAACATAGGGCATGTTTACATAGATGTTATAACAAACATAAAAGTGTAAAAATGTGTTACCTTCCTTTTGAGAATGAGTTGTTGAGGACTCCATCCATAATTGTGCCTGTGGCTTTTGGCTCTATCAGTCTTTACTTCACTTATCTTTCAGTGCTACTGTTTGGTGAATACATGTGTAAGGTTACTATATTCTCCTTGCAGATGGATCCTTTGACTGTTATATGTGATTCCTCTCTGACGATTTCCTTTGCTTTGAAATACACTTTATGTGATAGCTTAACTGCTGTTGCTTTATTTTGATTAATGTTTTCACCGTATATTTTTCCCTTTTTTTTCCCTTTTTAAAAGTCATTTATTTAAAAACTTTTCAATTACAGTTGACATAAAATATATTATTTTTCCAGTGTGCAATATAGTGATTAGACATTTATATAAACTTACTAAGTGTTCACTCCAATAAGTGTAGTAGCCAGCAGACAACATACATAAAGATTACAATATTATTTATTATATTCCTATATTTTTTGCTCCCAATATGCTGATTTTATATTTGAAATGACTTTCTTATAGACTGCATATAGTTAGATAATATTTATTGATCTACTCTGCCAATCGACCTATCCCTGTGTTTTAAATAGTGTATATAGCTAATTTACATTTAATATAGTGCTTGGTATGTTAGAGATTATGTCTGTCATTTTATTTCTTTTCTGTTTTTTTATCTTTTTACTTTTCCTGCCTTTCTGTGGGCACTGAAATATTTTTTATTCCATTTTGATTTATCTACAGTGTTCACAATTGTATCTCTGTATAACTTCTTAGTGGTTCCTATAGGTGTTGTGTTGGATAACTTACCACAGTCCACTGGGATCATTATTTTTCCAGTACAGGTGTAGAAAACTTACCCTCCCTTTATGTTGCTTAACTTATATTTCTGATATTATTGATTTAAATAATTTTTCTACATATATTTAGAACCAAACCAGACAATGTCATAACTTTTTCTTCAACTGTCAAACATAATTCCTAAGACTTAACAGAAAGCCAATTGTTTTTATTCATATTTTTTGCTCACTGTATTCTTCCTTTGTTCCTAATATTCCAAGATATTTTCTTTATTTTCTTTTTTCTTTTTGCTAGAGAACTTCTTTTAGCCATTCTGATTAAGGTAGGTCTTGAGCAATGGATTCTCTTAGCTTGCATTTATCTGGGAGTGTTTCAATTTCCATTTCATTCCTGAAGGATATTTAGGCAGGTATTGGATACTGAATTGGTAGTATCCAATTACCTTCGTGTGCCTCTTCCTGTTGTTCTTTGTGGTTTCTGATGGGAAATCAATTGCCATTTCAGATTTTTTTCCTATTAGATAAGGTGATTCTCTTTTGTTACTTTCAAGGTTTTTTCCTTTGTCCTTATTTTTCAGACATTTGACTATGACTATGATTATGCCTTGATATGAATTTCATTCAGTTACTCTCTTTGGTGTTTACTTTGCTTCTGGCGCTTGTAGGTTAATGTCATTTGCCAAATTTGTGAACATTTCAGTCACTAGTTTTTTAAGTACTTCTTTCCCCTTTCCCAGGACTCCACTGATATAATTTTTTTTTAAATTTCTTATAGTCCCAAAAGTTTCAGAGGCTCTGTTCATTTATTTTTAGTCTTTTTTCTTTCTGTTTATGAAACTGGGTAATTTTTAAAATGCTTTGTCTAATTTAACTAATTCTTCTGTTCCTGACATTATAGTCTGAAGCCCATATATTGAGGGTGTGGGTTTTTTTTTTTCAATCTCAATTGTTGTATTTTTTAATTCAATTACTTCCATTTGGTCCTCCTTTATATTTTGTATTTTTTTGTTCAACTTTTTATTTCTTTTCTAAGATGTTCTGTATTTCTTTTGTTTGGGTGTGTTTGAAATTGATCTTTGAGTTATTTTTATAGCAACTGCTTTAAAATCTTTGTCAGATAATTCTAATATTTCTGTCATCTTCGTGATGATACCTATTCATCTTTTTTTTCATTCCATTTTAGGTATTTCCAGTTTTTATTACAAGTGATTTTTATTAGAATTTGAACATTTTAACTGTTATGTCATGAGACTGGAGGACTTACTTAAACCTCTGTTTTAGCTGGTTTACTTGGAACTACTCTGACACAAGAAGTTGGGGAGTGGGGAACTGCCTCATTACTGAATATAGAAGCTAAGTTTCTTAATCAGGAGGCATTGACACCTGCCTGAGCAGAAGACTCCTTATTACTGCTTGGTGGGTGTGGGAATTATAGCTCCCATTAGTGATATCTCTAGTGATAGCCGCCAGTGCTCTCTCTCAGGCTGGGAGAGCTAGGAGTTCCTTGTTACTGATCCCCCCATAGTTTTCACTGACATCAAGTTGGCTAGTGACCTTATTACTTGTGGTGGTAGTAAAAGTCCTGACCTTCTACAAAACCATCTGACATTACCTCAAAGGGGAGGAATATGTGCAACTTCTTATTGCCTAGTGGTGGTGGGCATCCAGGTCTCTCTTTTTATCTCCTCTGACACAACAAAAAGGGACTCATGACTGACCCATGGAGATGAAAATCCTGACTCCCCAGTTGGTCTTTGCTGACTCCATCCTGCGCCACTGAGGAGGAATTAGGGAGTTGTATTACTCAGGATTCTCCAGGGAAACATTTCATTTTATATACACATGTGTGTTTACTTCCTTGACATTTTACACATACACACACATATGTGTGTGTGTGTGTGTGTGTGTGTATGCAGAGAGCGGGGGAGAGAGAGAGAGATTGATTGATTTTTTTATTATAAGGTATTGACTCACATTATCATGTGGCTGAAAAAATTCTAAGATTTACAGTCATCAAGCTAGATACCCAGGAGAGCTGATGACACAGTTCAAATCTGAGTCTGAATGCCTGAGAACCAGGAGTTGGTGGTCTGACCCCTGTTCAAAGACAGGCATGCTTATGATTCAGAAAGAGCTCATGTTTTAGTTTGACTCCAAAGACAGGAAAAATCTAATGTATCAGCTCAAAGGCAGTCAGGCAGGAGATTTTACTTACAGGAGGGTCAGGCTTTTTGTTCTATTCCGGCTTTTGGGTGGTTAGATGAGGCCCATTCACATGGCCTAGTCGGTTGACAAATAAAATTAATATTCATAGGTACCTAGTTATAATCTGACATAGATTGAAGTCTAGGTTACCCACTTAACCTTTGAAAATATATGTTGGGTAGGACCACAGGTTAAAATAAAATTGTGGTGTTTGGTATGGGAAGACGGTTATTGTTTAAAAGTTTTTCTGTTCTTTAGGCCGCCTACCTCCTTTTTCTTTGGTTAGAAAGAAAAGGCTTTTGCTGGGGTCTTTTTTTATCTGTGCCTCTTAGTGTTTCAGTGGGCTGGCATCTTTAGCTCCAAGTCCAAGATATCTGAAGAAAAAGAAAACTGAGATAACCTACCAACACATCATTTCTTTGGGTCTTCAGTTTACCTATTTTCTCTCCACATTTGAAAATATATGTTGGTTTCATACATAATGTTGAGATTAGTAGGTGTACTTAATTGGAAGAATAGGAAAAATGAATCTCCTCTATGCAAAACCCACGAGAAATACATTTTACATGGTTTAGTCTGTGATCCAATCTACAAATCACAAGGTCGCAAAGCAGCTTGGCAGTTATAACAAACAAGCTTCTGAGCTGGCATTTTATCCTGCATTTTGGCTTCGTTTTTGATTACATGGACTAGACAGTTGTCAGATTATCAATTCATGCTGTACTTTGTAGACACAGTCTTTAAAAATAACTTTCAATCCATGAATGCTGGTCTTCAGTATTCATGGGCTGTAGCATTTTCCCCCCTCATCTTTGTTCCTATGAAGCATACAGAAACATATTTGAAGTCAATTGCAGGAGATTGTCCTGCTTACATGTAAAAGCCATTGAAGAAATAGACTTTGTAGCAATTGAAATGATCCAGGATATACTGTTTAAAGCCTTAAGGGGAATGTGTTTCTATGCTTTCATTTAAAAACTTTGAAATAAATGAAAATGTTTCAAGCATATTTTTTCTAAATATATTCTCTTTTGGAATGTTCCTGTGTTTTTACAGTGCATCATCTCTTGGCTACAACTATCTCTGTATCAGTGATGACTAGATTTTTTAAAAGGGCAGAAGAATATAGTTATTACATGAATAGTTTAACTGAGCCTGAAGAGTTAGAACTCCATTCAAAAACATATGACTTCTATATACAGTTGTTTTGTAGTTTAAATTAGGATGCACTTTATGTCAGTGTTATCCTTCAATATATTTCAAAAGGGTGACTTCTTAATAAAACATTTAAAATATAATACTTGAAAATATAATACATAAGATTTTTAGAATATATAATGGGAGGATGATTTTTAAATGTGTGTTCTATTATAAGGTGACCATTTTATTTTAAATTAATGTTTCTATTTTATTAAGCCATAGAATCAAGAATTTGTAAAATGCTAATAAATAGGAAAGTATCAGAAAATTAACATTGTATTCTTAGTATATCCAAATATTACTTCCCCATAAATGCCTACTGTTAAATATGAGAATCGTGGAATATAAACTATTTAGATTGATCAATGAAGCATTCTTTAAAAGCCACTAGAATTTATTGTACAAGTTTCATTCTAACAGAAATTTCTAGTACTTGGAAAGGGAATCAGGTTTATAGTTCTTTTAGTTAGGCATTTCCCCTTCATTTATTTAGAACTTAACTCTAAGTTAGACAATTTATGTTACTAAATCCTTACAACTTTCAAATACGTGTATCATTTGTAGACGAAGAAACTAAAGTTTTGAATTAAGACATTTCTTCCAAAATTCTCTCATATCATGACACACAGTTATTTAAATATTTAACAGCCTTTTACCCCAAATTTTGTACTCTAAATAACATTTTCTCATATTGGCTGAGTTGTAATCATTAAAAAAGTTTGAACAGAGAACTTATAGTTTCATTTTTATATTGAAATTATTCTTAACTTGTTTTCATTTTAAAAAAATCATTAGTAGCTTTCATATAGTCAGGGATTTTTTTGCTCCCTAGTTCTCATGAAGTAGTTTGTGACCAGTTCATAAATGTTTGATATTGAGTAGAAGTGTTTGTTTTCCTGAGCCGTTGCTTAGTGGCAATGCATTTTATTCCTTCAGTGCAAGTATATAATTTTAACTATATAAATACAAAAAATATAATTATACAGATAATAATTGGATATATGTACATGTATACATTTATAACATTTTTAATGGCTAGGCAGAAAAATAAAGGATTTGTTTTAGTAAATTCTTTAGAAGTGTTATATGGGAATTAATTTTGCCCAGAAAGGCCGAAACTAGGTTAAATATATCCTGAATTCAGTTCAAGTGTTCTTTGTCTAGATCTTGAAGAGAGTCACAACCCCTCACCTTATGAAAATAGCTAAGTGTTTATCTACATAATCTATTACTCTTCAAACCTGAATTGATGTTGATCTTCCTATGTGCCTTGATTCATTTGAAATGCAGAAATATTTATCATTCTCTGGGTAAGGAACCTTAATGTGTGAGTAATATTTTCAGGTGGCACAACCACATTTTCTTTTATTTGTCTACAGATAGTTTTTATTTTCTCCTTGAAAATTTATGGTTATATTTGGATTCTCAGACTTTAAAATTATGTAAATTTTTAATAAACATGCAGGACTTGATAATTCATCCAATGAGTTTCTTTCTCATCATTAAAGCCAAGTGTGGTCTGGACAGATCTTCCTTTTCAAAGCTCGTTTTGTTTCGACAAGGTATAAATCTACACCATGCTTTTCTGCAATATGGATTTTCTGACTTTACATCACTGGTTATTTGTTTATTTATTTTGCAAAGGGATAGCGTCTGGAGATTCTGATAGTACTGAACATTCCCTTTTAATTATATTATAATTAACAGCTCTTCCTTTCAAATAAATTGGTTTTTCAGCATGGGCTGTTTATCGAAAGCCATTGACTAGAAATTTCTTGGCAAGGTTCTGAAGTGGGGAGGACATTGTGGGTTATTTCCTTTTCTCTACTGTTTTTATGTTTGATGTATTTCTTTTTTTATAAGTTTTTTTAAATTTATCTTTAGACAGAGGAGGAGGGAGAAAGAGAGGGAGAGAAACATCAATGTGTGGTTACTTCTTGTGCTCTCCCAACCAGGGATGTGGCCAGCAACCCAGGCATGTGCCATGACTGGCGTTGGAACCACTGACCCTTTGGTTTGCAGGTCTGTGTTCAATCCATTGAGCCACACCAGCCAGAACCTAAATCATTCTATTTAATTATCTAGTTTTTCTTTCTTTTCATTTAATTACAGTGAAAGCTGTAGACTTGGATTCTTCTGATTAAAAGCTGCTGACAAGATGCTGTACAAATAATGTAATATTTGCTTTAGAGTAACAAACCTAAATAGTTTTCATGAAATAATATTTGGAATATAAACATACCAAATAATACTGTGATATTACCAAATCCAAATGATTTCTGGGACCCAAAACCATTGTAAATGAAAAAGTTTGGCCGTGGCTGGTGTGGCTCAGTGGATTGAGTGCTGGCCTGTGAACCGAAGAGTTACCAGTTCCATTCTCAGTCAGGGTACATGCCTGGGTTGCGGACCTGGTCCCCAGTTGGGCGCATGTGTGAGACAACCACACGTAGATGTTTCTCTCCTTCCTTCGCCCTCCTTTCCCCTCTCTCTAAAAAAATAAGTAAATACATAAACTTTTTAAAAAATGAAAAATGTTTGTTATTTGAGAAAAACAATCCTAGTGGTCACTGTCAAGAAATAGTATCAAACATTAGGAAACAAGTAATACTACCCTGCATTTAGCTGTCGACTTCTGAATCAGTTAGGAAATAAGACAGTTGTCAAACTTACAGTGATAAAATAATTAGAAAACAGCATAGATCTTCAGTCAAATGTTTCCTAATATATATCTTGCTCATCGTTTGCTTTCTTGAATTAAGTTGTTCTACTCAGTCAGAGACATCCCCAGAGGAATTGGGAGCTTACTGAATTCAACAGCAATAAAATATGTACATCCTGAGAACATGTGGCCCAGAAAGATTCAGAGAGAAAGCCCAGAAGGGTTGATCTGCATACATATGTGGAGTGTATTCTCCTGTATTCAATTATATATTTCAGTTCTTCAGTGGAAAGCAGTGAGCCATCCCAGAGTGTTCCTCCCATGCTTTTCCTTCTTGGGGACTTCAGCTAATGGGAAGGGAATTGGAACTTGAGACAAGACCCTTTGATGGGAAACGGAGGCATGAGCAATAATAAATTCTAACAAATAGCATTTTAAGAATGCAATTAATGTTTAAAAGGACATTGATTTTATTTAAACCCTTAATATAACTTCAGTCATATTTTTTTATCCCTTCCTAGGTAATGTAACATGCATTTTAAGAAGGCTTTTTGACAGTGACTTTTTAACCATAGGGCAACAAGGGTGCTGTGGGCACTGCAGTATATTTGCACTCTGCGAAGGCATCTGGCCAGGTAGAAAGCACAGAGATAAAATTCAGTCCGTTCTAAGCCTGTCAGGCCCTTCACTCTGTTTTGAGGATGACTCAGCCTGGGGGGATGGGCTGTCTTACATTCATATGCCCAAAAGCGCTGCTTGTTTTTCAGTTTGTCCAAAAATCCTCTGTAGAAGGTGGTGGAGGGCCTGCTTGACAAAACGAGGCTAAAGAAAGACGGTCATCTAAGAAACTTTTAAATATATGGCTATCATTTTGAAGCAGATGAAACTTTTAGATGGCTATAAATCATATCTCACAGGCCAATATGTTGCTACTTAATAAGAGCCTTGAATGTAAAGAACAGTGTAGCATTTTAAGGTTTAAAATAATATTTTTTTCCTATTCAAGGCCTTGGGCTGTAAACAATCCTGAATGCAGTTACTATGTGTTTTAATATTGAAACACTTCATGAATACAATGTTCTGATAGGTTAAAAGGGACAGCTCATTGCTAGAGTGAAGTACATTCTTCCCTCTGAGACATCTCCAGACATCATGTAGCATAATTATACTAGAAAGAAACCCAGAAACAAAATAATAGCAATAATCAGCTGTCACTGCTCTATAACTATCCACCTAACCTTACGAATCACATTAAAAAGTGACTTTCATTATAGTATATTTCTACTTCTTTTTAATTGCTTCCATTTTTCTTGAAGTCATTAATATTCAAAAATTCAATCATTACTCTTACTTCATTCCCTTTTTGAGATTCTTAGATGAAAGACTTCATAAAGCTATAAAATATAAAGAATCATTTCCATATTGAAATAGTTTATAAAACAGAATTCTAAAGTCTTCCCTTACATAGAATAAGCCTGGCCTCTTTTGATATCTAACAGCTGAAAAATTACTTTTGAGAAAATGTTCTTAGGCTCAAGGCCTTTTGTCTCCTCTGATAATTGCTTAAATGTCCATATTTTACTTCTTGTTTTGTTCTCTTGAGATTTTTCTTTCATTCTAATCACATGCAAAATTATGAATACAGAAAATATGTTTTAAATTTAGAAATTTATTTCAGAAACACTGGCCTTTCTTTAGAGGGCAGTGTTGAAAGTGCTATTTTACATTTTTCTTTTATATATTTTGCTCTGCGAACCTCTGCAATTTAAAGTACTTCAGTTTCATCTTCACAATAATAGGAATTCATTTATTTGCAAGTTCTGGTTAAAAGGTATTGTTGGAGATATTTTAAAGATTTAAACACATATGTTTGAATGAATTATCTCAGGTTTTTCAGACATTTTGAGTTACATCTTGAATAACATTTATGCAAGTCCAGGTCAGTATATTTCTCCAAAGTTATGCTTTATAATTTTAAAAGTTTGCTTCTGTCCCCTTTTCTCTGCTTGTATGTGAAAACAATTTTACAGACTTTGACTAAACATGTTATCCTTTATTTTTACTTAAATTTTGTCAAATATTTAATGTAATTGCTAATTGCTCTTCAAAAATCATGTATAAAAATTGTCTTCTGGTCAGCAGGTTGGAATGCAGGATAAGTCTTATTGTGTGCAATATTCCAATTTAATAGCAAAAATCACTTTATTATCCAATAGAAGAATGACACTTTCACTTCCCTAGTGATAATCCTAAACCCTCTTTATACATTTTAGTCCAAAGGTGAATCATGATCACATTTGTATTAATGATAGAACCAAAAGTTATGAGGAAGTCCTGTTTGAAAGATGCTTTGAGTACCTGAAAGCAAGTAACAGTGCCCAGTTGGATACTTAGAAATTCAGAGCATTTAGATTCCCACAACTGTAGCTGCTGTCTGTGGTTCATCCCCGTCACTTGTACTCTAGACTGAATCTTATTTTCTGAGGTCTTTCAAGATGAGGGGAGAGAATGAACCATCTCACTACTATCCCTAAATCTGTTTCCTGGTAAGAATATTATGATCTTATATGGGGCCTAAGTTCTCAAAATTACAATCCTTTATGTTAATTACACAGTCTCTTTCCTTAAAAATGCAAACTTGTCCCCAGGAAACCAGGTCTAACAGATTTTTACACCCAAACCTACAACCATTTTCCTTTCCCTTCTTATCACCTGACTGGAAAAAAAGTTGCAGAGAACTGATCCCAATTCTTTGTACGTCATGACAATTTAAATTTCCAGAAGTCACCATCCTTCCATTTTTCAGATTAAAAACAATTTTATTTATTTATTTATTTATTTATTTATTTATTTATTTATTTATTTTAACAAAATGATTTTTGTAGCTCGTGTGTTTCTCCAAACCAGATCTCCTCTGGGACATTACTTTACTGTGGCCTTCTCAATTAGTTTTCTAAATTTTCCATATGCAAAAGTGTTTCACAACTTGGAGATGATGTGGAGGGTGAGGACCTTCGAATAAGATTTCAGTCTGTACCTATCCTGAAGTAAAACCTTTACTGCTTTTTGCCATGTCACTTGTCACAGCAGGATCACATTTTCTAGTCTCTAGACTCCTGAGCATGACATATTAATAATTTATTCCCTAATTAAAATATAATGTAAAGATTCATTTCTTCAAGATATTGTCATACAAATTATTTGTAGAGCTTTTAACTTTTCTTTGCATGCATGAAGTAATACTTCATTATTTCCAGCTGGAAAAAAAAAGGGACAAAAACAAAACAGAAAAGGCTGCTTTTTGAGAAGAGAACCTTAATTACAGACTCCCCAGCTTCAGCTGGTTCCTTACAAAGAGGTCACCTATTCTACCTCCTTCGACCTAGTTTAGTGGCTGTTTGAAATACCAGATTAGGGTTTTTAAAACATCTGCATTTCATCAAATGGAAGAAATACGGTTCTCATGTTATTCGATTTGGTGAATTCCTCACCAACCCTCCAATGCTCCCTTGCCTCCTGAAACCCTTTTATAACATTGGTACTTCTTTTTAATTAACTGTGATTTGGAATAGAGGAAATATAGTTAATTAATTCTGCTGTTTATTATTATTAGGGGTTGGATTCCTTGGGCAGCAAAATTAATTCCAGCTGTTTCATGGGACGCTCGTGTTCTCAGTCATACCCACTTAACCCTGTTTCATAGATCGCTGCTCCTTCTAAAACCTAGAGTGCCAGGAAGCCTAGTGACGTCAAAGTGGGAATTTTGGCACTAATACTATGAAAAGTCTGGGGACCTTTTCAGTTTCTTTTCTTGTTATTTTTGGTCACTAATGAAAATTTAATCTCCTCCCTTCACCTCTATTTTAGCACATCTGCTTTTCTGATCCAACTTCCTCTTCTCTTTCCTAAATGTTCCATTTTGTAATCTGCAAATACATTCTATGCTTTAAAAATTCACTTATCTTTTTAGCCTATTTTACTAAATTATTCTGTACCTCCTTGTCAGAACAGAAGCTGGTTGTACTTGACAGCCTTAGCAGCTTTCTTAGTATCTCTGCTTGTTTTCCTCTTACTCTAGCTAGTGAGGAAGTTATGTCAGCATCCTCCTCCCTCTCCAACCGACTTTCAAATACCATTTACCCACCCTTAGACAGTGGAAAGCTTTCTAGTTCTGAGAGCCACATTCACTAGGAATGTACCCTCCTTATATCTTCCTCACTTTCTAGAAACTATTCCTCAATTGCTAGAGAATTTGCTTCCTCTCTCTCCTTAGAATTTCATGTATCGTAGGTAATATTAAATTTATGAGAACACCTGAGATATCACCCTAACCTCTAAATGCTGTGGATTGACTGGTGTCCTATGTGAAAAAGATATGTGGTGTCTTTCCTCCAGGTACTTCAAAATGTGACCTTGCCTGGATATAAGGTTTTTATAGAAATAATCAAGTTAAAGTAAGTTTATTAGGCTGGGCCTAATTCAATGACTGATGTCTTTATAAAAAGAAGACATTCGTACACCGAGACAGAGAGATGATAATGTGAAGAGACACAGGGAGAATAGGGCCATCTATAATTCAAGGAGAGAGGTCTGTAGCAGATCTGTCCCTCATAGCTCTCAAAAAAAAAACAAACCCACAAACAAACAAGCAACAACAACAAACAACCATGTCAACACCTTGATTTCAAACTTCTTGCCTCCAGAACTGTGAGACAGTAAACTTCTGATTTTTAAGCCACCTAATTTGTGGTACTTTGTTATGGTTGTTCTTGAAAAGTAATATACTGTACTTGTTACCAAAACTCTGTTCCTGGCATTTAATTCCAAAACCACAACTAATAACTTAACACCGATGACTAATAAATTCACAGATATTAAAATTAATAATGCCATGCTCAACTATAATTGCTTTACTATTAAAATCTTCTAAGTTGATATAAGCTTTGGGTTTATTAAGCCCACTAATCTTTTGACACATTTCTCTACTTTTAGTCAACTATCCCATCTTCAGTGATTCCCCATCTAACCTAGGCAACAGAATCTATCATTTCAACCTCAGTTGTTTTCCTGTTGTCATTATATTTCATCAAATATTATATTTTATTCCTTGATTTCCTCTCTCTTTCTACATTTTATCTGCTCAGCACTGCTGAAAAAAATCATGTAACCACAAATACACTGCCTGTACAATTTATGTTCTCAAATGGTACTAAATCTTTATCAAAGAGTACTAAATCTCTACCCTTCTTTTATTTCTACTCAACTCTTACCATTTATCTTAAGTACAACTTCAAACCTTCTCTTTCCTTCTCCCACCTCTTACCTAATTTTTACATTGAGTAGATGACCTCATCTTTTTCTCTAGGTTATCAAACACCATCATATTGAAACTCTTGACATTTCTTGCACTTTCAGTGACAAATCCAACTTCTACTCCCAGAATAATTGTCATAGCTGTAACTTAAGTGTACATAGCTCCTTTGATTTATATTCTCTCTTTCTTAAAGTATATTTTATTGATTATTTTATTACAGTTGTTCCATTTTTTCTCCCCTTTATCCCCCTCCACCCTGCACCCCCCTTCCCTCCAGCATCCCCCCCCCCACCTTAATTCATGTCCATGGGCCATACGTATAAGTTCTTTGACTTCTCCATTTCCTATGCTATTCTTAACCTTCCCCTGTCTATTTTGTGCCTATCAATTATGTTTCTTATTCCCTGTACCTTTTCCCCCCATTCTTTCCCTCCCTCTCCCCACTGATAACCCTCCATTTGCCTGATTCTGTTCCCTTTCTAGTCATTTGCTTGGTTTTTGGTTTTGTTTTTTAGGTTCAGTTGTTGATAGTTGTGAGTTTGTTGTCATTTTACTGTTCATAATTTTTTATCTTCTTTTTCTTAGATAAGTCACTTTAACTTTTAATATAATGAAGGCTTGGTGTGATGAACTTCTTTAACTTTACCTTACTGGAAAGCACTTTTTCTGCCCTTCCATTCTAAATGATAGCTTTGCTGAATAGAATAATCTTGGATGTTTCATGACTTTGAATACCTCTTCCCAGTCCCTTCTTGCCTGTAAGGTTTCTTTTGAGAAATCAGCTGATAGTCTTATGGGAACTCCTTTAAAGTTAACTCTCTCTTTTTCTCTTGCTACTTTTAAGATTCTTTCCTTATTTTTACTTGGAAAATTTAATTATGATATGTCTTGGTGTGTTCCTTCTTGGATCCAACTTCTTTGGGACTCCCTGAGTGTCCTGGACTTGAATGTCTAGTTCCTTTGCCAGATTGGGGAAGTTCTTCATTATTTTTCAAATAAGTTTTTAATTTCTTGCTCTTCCTCTTTTCCTTCTGGCAACCTATGATTTGGATGTTGGGACATTTAAAGTTGTCCCAGAGGCTCCTCAGTCTCTCCTCATTTTTTTGAATTCTTGTTTTTTCATTCTGTTCTGGTTGAATGTTTATTTATTCTTTCTGCTCCAAGTCATTGATTTGAGTCCTGGTGTCCTTCCCTTCACTGTTGGTTCCTTGTATATTTTCCTTTATTTCATTTTGTATAGCCTTCACGTCTTCCTTTATTTTGCATCCATACTCAACCATTTCTGTGAGCATCCTGATTAGCAATGTTTTGAACTCTGCATCTGAGAGGTTGGCTATTTGCTCATTGCTTAGTTGTTTTTTCTGGAGTTTTGATCTGTTCTTTCATTTGGGTCATATTTCTTTGTCCCAGCACACCTGCTGTGTTGTAAGGGGTGGATTGTTAGGTATTCAACAGGGCAAGTCAACCCACTTTGCTATGCTGGGGCCCTCTCTGTGGGGGAGGGGTCAGAGTGGAAACTGCTGTTAGCTCTGCTCTCACATCAATTTCCATCACTTCTCTCCCTTTCCATAAGTGGATTGTGCCCTTTCTGGTGCTAATTCTCAGGTGGGTGGGCTTGTGTACATTCTAGGATCCTTAGGGTCTCTCCAACAGTTTCTCATGTGAAACTGGCAGTTTCTCCTGCAGCCACAACCCCCACAGGTGTTTGCAGAAGTTTTGAGGCTTTAGGTTCTTTGCACTGGAACCCTGGGTTGTGCGGTCTGTCTCACTCCCCAGTTGTTCCTCCTGGCTTATCCGCAAGTGAATGTGGGACCACCTAGTCCACCAGCCAGCTGCAGCCTTGTCACATGTCCTGTCTGCCCCAGCTTCCCGTCTCTGCCCCTCCTACCAGTCTGGGTGAATGTTTCTTCTTTAACTCCTTACTTGTCAGGCTTTCATACAGTTTGATTTTCTGGCATTTCTGGTTGTTTTTTGTTTTTAAATTGGTTGTTATCCTTTTGCTTGTGAGAGGAAGGAAAACATATCTACCTATGCCTCCATCTTGGCTGGACACTTTGATTTATATCCTCTATGTTGGATTTCTACCCATCCATATCTCCATCACCTAGTCATTCACTTTTATTTGTCATCATTAAGATGTTTGTTTTGACCCCACAGATGTTTGCTTAATTCATCCCATTCCTTAATAATGATGTTAGTACTTCTACCCTACTGGGACAAGCACCTTGCTATCCCTTCTAATTTTCTGAGTATCTGTAAGACCCATAAAAGAAGCTGGCACAAGAATCTGTTATGATTCCTTTTAATATTGCTTGATTTTGTAGCAGCTAGTCTATTTGGGATGATCATACAAAAGGGTTCCTGGATCACACATCTGCCATGACCTAAGGAGCATATTAAGTAAATGAACACCTAATCATCCTAAAGCCAATCTAACTTGGTTTATATACAGTATATCAGCTGCTTCATCTTGGCATTTAGAGGGCAGAAAGGAAAATTCTGTTTTTCAGGGTAAACTTTATGGCAACTTACGTCCAGTCCACCATGCTAGCTGACCTGTTGATCATTAATAACCATATGTAATTGTTCAGTAGAAAGCCTGGGTCCTGCATCACATAAACATGCTCCGCAATTCTGCAATATTGAAAACCAAGGACATGTCTCCAAAGTTAGTCAATATCACAGTGAAATTTAGTAAAGGTTCTTTAGAAACCTGATAATATTATTGTACATAATTAAACAACTCCTTTACACTATATACACAGGTTTCAGTGGTTTCTTGGTTTTATCTACCCTCAAGACACCTAGACTAACTTCTTGGTGATCAGAGCCCATAGAGGTCCTTCCTTATCCTGGCATAATTTATGATAATGCTTAAAAAAACGCACTTAACAAAAATGGACTAGAAACTGAAAACCCTAAAACATTACTGGAAAAAAATTAAAAACCTGAAAAATAAACAAAACATATTGCATTTTAAAAATGTATACAGATATGAAGGGAAGTCCTTAAGTTGGCCAATAAACATTACTGCTATATTTAAAAATTATTTAAATGCATGTAATAATTATTGACACTTATTGTAACCATCATATTTCTTATATTGACTGAATAAGTCTAAGGATATGTTCCAATATTTAAATTTCTTGTATTTTATTTTTCTGATAAGTTAGTAGAATACCTCATGAAAAATGTTGCCAGTTGGCTTGAAATACAGTCTTGGCCCCAGAATCTACTGGTAAGCAGGTCTCAGGAATTAATTAATGACTACATCTGCCTTAATGTTTTTGCATGATACTAGGAATTCTTTAATATCTTAGCAACTACTATAAATAAAAGGCAACATCCTACTTTAAGAACCGTTATAATATTATGTAAAATGTTATAATCACTCACATACCAACATAAGGAGAAAAATAAGTTTTCAGTGATAAAAACTGAAAGACAAGCTAAATCAACAGTGCACAATGGGAGTAAATGGCATTTTAAAGGTCTATTTATCAGATCTCCAGTATAGTGTCTCACTTTCTATGTGGCATGATGGGCTGCCTTTTACCTCCTCTACACACATAAATCTCCATCAATGTCTCAGCCTGCTCAGGGTACCATAGCAAAATACCACAGACTACGTGGACGAAACAACAGAAATGTATTTTCTCACCATTCTGGAGGCTGAAAAGGTCAAAATCTGTAACTCAACTGATCTTTCAAATCGGATTCTTTATTCCTCTGATTAAAAACCAGGGCATGATTCTATGGAGCTTCCAGATAAATCTCCTCAGGGTAACATCCAGGATGCTTTGTGGTCTGGCTCGTATTTATTCACTCAGTCTCAGTTCTTACAATTGCTTCCTCCTATTCTAAGTAGCCGCCATTCTGAACTAGATGCCATCTCCCAGATGAATCTTATTCTCAGGCTTTCAGAACTTTGAAAATGTACTTCTCCCGGGTGATACACTCCCTAGCACTTCCTTCATTTTTCCTCAGAAATTTCCATCAGTGATTTAAGACTCCTCTTAGGTATCATCTCTTTACCCAACCATTCACTATATATTCAACAATCTGGTACTGTTCAACTAGCAATTACTGAAATTGCCTATTTACCCACCCATAAGAATGAGGATGTGTCGCGTTGCTCTTTAAACCTCAACTTCTAATATACTACCAGGGTAACATGGGGTACCATATGCACAGATGTTAGCAAAACTCAGAAAAAGAGCTCTAAACTTCCAAATGGATTCACAGGCTGAGGTATGACAGATTGTATTTTTTCAGTTAGTCACAACAGTATTTCCCATTCCACATGCTCTCCTCTAATGTGACTGTGGAATCTCTCCCATCAAGAAGGGTACTCTATATTGCCTCACTCAAATTGAATTTTGCTTGATTTTTTTCAGCTAATCTTTCCTTAAGTGTACGGAGTCATTTTACTAGGGATGAAAAACAAAATGAATTGTTGCATGAGTTGACATTTTTGTCTGAAGTCAGAAGTTATTTTCTTTGTCTAATCAAAAGAAAAAAAATACCAAGTCATCTGGCCCTGACCAGTGTGCCCCAGTTGGTTGGGTGTTGTCCTGCAAAAAAAAAGTAACCCACTCAATTTCGGTCAGGACACATACATAAGTTGCAGTTTGGGCCTCAGTCCACATATGAGAGGGAACTGAGTGATGTGTCTCTCTGTCTCTTTCTCCGTCCCTTCTGCTCTCCATTAAATAAATAAATACATAGATCCATATATGAATAAAATAACTCTTTAAAAAATACCAAACCATTTGAGTTTTTCAAGTATCCGACAAAGAAATAAGCATATTACATATTGTTTGACCTATAGCTTTTATGTACATAGACATGATATGATTGCCTTTAAAAATTCAATTGTGATTAGATAATAAACATACTGTGTATATAATAATAATAATACTTAAATAAGAAAAAATATTTTGGACATCATTGCATTAAAATATGTGGATTATACCTCACATATTTTTCCAGTTTGAAAATTGTTTTCATTTTATTTTTTATATGTTTGATTGAATTTATTGCAGTGACATTGGTTAATAAAATTATATAGGTTTTAAGTTTACAATCCTATATCATCTATATATTGTATTGTGTGTTCATCATCCAAAGTCTAGTCTCCTTCCATTAAGTATATCAAGATGCTCTTCTGGCTTTTAAATAAAATCTTTTTTTGAAAATGTAAGCTTTTAAAAAGTATTTTAAGATTATGTTCATTTATTTGAAATAAAAATGAAAGAAAAATTTACTTGTTATTTTCCCTCATAAATACTCGTCAATTAAAGGATAGATGAAATTTTAAAAGTAAAATTTTTTACTATGCTTAGTTACATTTATTGTATAATATTGTTATGTTATTATTGTTATTGAGTGAGAACTAATTTTGCCACACCAAAATATGCCTTCCGGGAATATTGATTATTTTAAGCTGACTATTTATAGCAAGATCATTTTACCTCCGCTTTTCCTGACTAAAAGGAATTTATATAGAAAAACCTGCTCCAGGAAGAGAGTTATCATCATAGATAACTTATATTTTAACATATGACCTAAGTGTGGTCCATGTGGAGGGATCAAGCAAAGTCTTTTTGCTAGGCTCCCTTCTTTGATTATTTCTGGGTGGTCCAGAAAGGATTTGTATACGAAATGTTTAGACCTCTTACATACCTGTGAATCATCTACTGCTCTTCAAAGTCGAATCCACTGACACCCTTTTCTCCTTAGCTCAAGATGGCATGTAAGCTCCTAACTTCCTGATTTGTCCTCAGGCCTCATACATGTTATGGAATCCCTGTATATACATATGTAATGCATTTGGTTATTTTCTCCTGCTAATCTCCCTCATGTTAATATAATAATTAGGCCAGTCAGAAGAACTTTAAAAAAAAGAATATTTTACTCTTTTCCACATTATGGTATATAACCTATTTAAGATTCTAAATATTATTTAAAGTTATTTCAGGTGACACCATTTTGTGGACAGATTAACCAAAATTAATAACATTTCACGCACTATTGGAGTTTTAGGCTAATTTTTCATTTAAAAATTAGTACTGTCTGGGACATTTTTAGACATACACTTGTGACCATTTCTTTGAATTACTTTTTTAGAGTGGTTGGTAGGAGTAACAGCTTATATGTATCATATGTGTAAAAATCTCCAAGACCCTTGACACATTAACATGTTGCTTTCTAGCATGGTTACTCAAAGCCACTGGGCTATTACGTGTTGTAGGATGACTGAAACTTTGCAGACAATGCTCATATTTTTAAGGAACATTGCTATTCTTAAAATTAAATCTGTTCTTATCTAATTGAAAATACTTTTTTTGTAACTTTTAAATCTTAGACTCTCTTAAGACTTGACTTTTTGTGAAGGTACATGTATAAAGGACCCATGGACAGAGACAATGGCGCAGGGAGAGGATTGAACGTGGGAGTTGTGGGGAGGGAAGGGCAGGGGGGAGTAATGGAAAAATGGGGACAACTGTAATTGAACAACAATTCAAAGAGTTGACGTTTCATAGTCTTCAGAAGGGATATCAATGATTTCATAAGTTATACTGTTAAAAGCTGAAGTTGTGGAGCCAATCAGAACTTTGAGTCCTAGGTCTCTATGTAGTAGCTAGGTGACATTGGGCAAATAACGATCTAATTTAATTTTAGTTCTCTTACAGAAAAATAGGGAAAAAAGTTTTACTATTCTTACAGTGTCAAGAAATATAATGTGAACAAATTTATGAAATCATTAGCATGACACAATGCTGAATAGAATGTACTCAATAATATTACCTATTATAATTATTATCAGTGTACTGTTTTTGCTTGTCAACCAATTTGGATTACAATATATTTTGAAAATGATCATGTATGTCTTGTGTGTCACTGTAATTTTGTTACCTAATACAATATTTGGTACATAATAAATCCTCTGTACATAATTGTTAAATAGTTGAAGAAGTGAATGCATTTGATAAGGAAGAGTACTTCATGTATATATCTTAAAGTATATTTTAACAAGCATTTTTCAAAATTAATTATTCAATTTAATATGACCTACATAGAGGTAAAATAAATAACTGAGAGCATTTTTATGGAAACGATCTAATTATTATTTTAATCTACATCATTACATTATTAACCTATATGTTTTTAGAGATAAACTTACTATGGAGGTCTTGCTAAACACGGATTGTGTACAGCTTTGTAAAGATTAGCTGTGTATTAAAACTCTAAATGACTATTTGTATTTCATCTCTCCAATCTTAAAATTAAATTACTGCATAAACTATTTTACAACAAAAATTAGAAGTTTTAAAAATCCAAAAGTTTTAAGGATAGCATGTATAACATGTATAATTTTATTTTGTTAGTTTTTTTGGGAAGACTGTTTAGAATTTATTATTATCAAGAATATAACTGTTGACAGCTGTTTTATTTGGGGTAGGATTTGGATTCAGTACAATCCATGTAGAATTTTTATAAAAGCAGTGAAAATTACTACCATTTCAGTCATTTAATTGTAGTCCCATTATAATGGGATTAACATAAAACATTTTGAGAAATATTTCAAAGTAATACATTTACAGACTAATACAATCTGTGGTTAGTGGTCTCTAAAGCAATACTATGCCAACCAGAAACATTGTATTAGAATAGAGTTTTCTTATTTAAAACTTAAGGAACTGTTAACTAAGTGAGTTTGTCTTATTTCACTCTTAAGTATTTCAGAGGAAGAAAAATAGTAAAAAGACAGTTAACATTGTAATGCACTGCTCTATGAACTATGATATAGAATGTAAAATATAAGTCTTCATTATAAATTTTTTAAATGGATGAAAGAATTTTTTTCATATCAGGTAATAAACAGATTACTTTTGAAATTTGTTTAAAAACTATTTAATAGCTAAATGAAAATCATACAAAATGTATATTGCCTGAAATTACTGTAATGTGAACATTATTTGGAACATAGCACAATAACGTATTTATAGGATATTTTGTTCTGAGTTATTTTATCTTCAAGTAGGGGTTTAAATTGTGAATATTAGATAAGAAATTCAGTAGTTTAAAATATAATCTTTTCACGTGGAGAGGAGGTGACAAATGAAGGAGGTAGGAAGCTTAGAAGAAAAAGAAACAGTCCATTGAAAAGGGGAGGTTAGTGACAGGCTTTGGAAGGAAAATAGCTCAGACTTGACCGAAAGACATAGCTTGAGTTGTTTATCATTACCTGTAATGTTTTATGTGAAAGATGGAAAAAAATCAAGGGGTCAATAATATTTTAGAGTACAAATGGCTCAGCTAAAGTCCTTGCTGTAATTAGAAAACTGTTCCAGGTAAGTAGGTCAGACATCAAGAAAAAGACTAATTAAAAATCTGGTGTTAAGGGGAAAATGAGAAAAATCCTAGGCCTATTCAGAGGAGACATAACCAGTACCAAGTAACGCCTCTTCTAAGACTATTAAGCTGAAAGGAACTTGAAGTTAGTTGTTGCTAAATTTCTTATGAACTACAGGGACATTTTAAAAACTGCAGGTAGGGTTACATAATTTTATAAGGATACATTTTCTTATTCTGAAAAAAATTTAAGTATAGATGGAGACTGGGAGTATAAGAGTGATTTAACTTAAAATGGTTTTAATAATTGAAAAATAAAAGGGAGTCTTAGTTTCAAATCGTACTTAAAAATAGGTAACTTGGAAAAATAGCAAGTTAGAACATTACTTAAAGCATATGTCAATCTAATTTTATATTTAAAATACTAAAAATAAATATAGATGAAGCTGTATTCATGAAAGAGCAGCATTTTGTAAGCATGAAAGCACTGGAAGATATCACAAAGAAAATTTGGTAAATATATATGAAAGATATATTCTAAAAATGCTAATAATACATATTGCTCGGTGGTAAGATTATTTGGTAATTGATTTTTTACTAAGTATTATAAACTCTCCTACACATATTTTTATTTATTTTTGAGAAAGTATTGATATATCACTTAAATTAGTAGGCCATCTGTTATTACAGTATCGTCTTGACAAAAATGTTTAATTTACATCCAGTCAAGCTCACATCTAATGTCTAATTTGCAGAAAATAGAGAAGACAGAGAAGCAAATTAAAGATCATAAGATGAACAAGTTACTATTGATGTCATGAGAAAAACAGGAAAAAATAAACATGTCCAAGATTAAAAGGTAGCAAAGAGGCATAATAAGCAAATGTAATCTATGGTTCTTGAGTAAATTCTAATTTTAACAAACAAATTATAAAAACATTTTGGGAACAATTGTCCAAATTTGAATAGGTTCTGTACATAAAACCAATTTAGCAATCGTGATTTTATGAGAATTGATGGAAAATAAAACATAAAACCATCTCCTAAAAAGCACAGATCAGAGAGTAGGGAAATTAGCAGACCAAAATTGAAGAGAAAATCAAAATCTAGAGAAGGGATAAACTTCTATATTTGTGATAGATTTCTCAGTCAAAAATGGTGTTATTAAATATAATAACAACTGAGATTGTCAACACCCCACATATAACCCTATAGACTTACAGGTTCAGTGTGCTCTAGACAACTTCTAACTGTGAAAATTCATCTTTGTGGATGATGGTTTTTCAGGGTACATTGCGGGGGTCACTCTTCCTGCACGTGAAAGAGACCAACAGTACTACAAAATTAACAACTCCTGCAAGCAGCCTGTGATATTCAAATGATGAGAATTAATATGTCAAAAGTACAGTTCCCTGGACTCACAAGGAGCATAATGCCGTGTCTCATACATGATTGTCCAAATGTTTTCTGTAGGATTAAGTTTTAGTTATCCACTGCGGTAACTGGTTTAATAATACACTATTGTCTGTCTTTCGTTTAGCATATCCATTTCCCTGCAGGGCAACACTTGATGCATTGTCTTTGTGTCTGAATCTACAGAAACTCACATGAGATCTGGCTTCAGAACTTATTTTAAAAGCCAATCCGCAGGGTAAGGTTGTGTGTTGGATCCTGGGCTGGCCGGATGGCAAGGGTTATGATGCTGGTAAGAGCGGTGGTAACACGGTACCAGCATTGGCATAGTGACATCATGATTATTAGGACCCTATTCTGTGGAGATTTGGGATGTCATCATGTAGGAGATACACTGCGTTACCTAATGTCTATAGAAGTTGAGAGATATAGGTTCAATAAGAATGACAAGGCCTAAAGAGTTGTTTTGTTGTCTATTGTTTAGCACTACCATTGTGCAGAAGGAAGTGGGTGGCAGGCTTATGTTAGCCAACCTTCAGCTCAGGGGCATGATAAGAAAGACAGAAGACCTCAATGACAGCATTTAAAAAGGCTTTTATTTCCAAACCGAGAGCTCAGATTCAGTAGAAAATCCAACCTGAGCTCCAATTGTGAGAGTATCAAGGCTTAATTCACAGTTGTAACACGTCTACAACCCTAACATCAGGTTACTTTCAGAGAAAGAGTGAGGTCCTAGGACCTGGGATAAAGATATTTATGTGCATGCAAATGAAAAATTAAAATACTCACATTTTCTTGAACCTGCTGGGTCATGAAAGTGGTACCCTCCTCTTTGCTAGAAGAGGTAGCCCCTCTAGCTTGCAGACTCTGCAGAACCTGACCTCAAGAAGACACATAGCTCCTCTCCTGACTTCTCCGTCAGTAAGCAGTGAAGAGTAAACAAAGAGGGAATGTAGAAACATTCGCTCTCCTTTAGGAGAAAGTATACCATTCATGAAAAGAATTGGTCATATGTACGGCAGGAACAGTAAGAAAATATCCTGGAATGGACCTTGAGGCTACTGAACTGGGGTGCTGGGTGGTGTGGTTAGATGTCAGGCTAGATAAAGGGGATTTCAGCGATACCTTGTTACTCACTCGTGTATCAGGATTTATGGGTTGGCGAGGATACCTAGAGCCAATCTTAATGAATTGCTGGGATATTTACACGAAGTTTTTAAAAAGTAACCCAGAGCAAATAAGGGTTTGTAGAATCACCGTGGCAGAATAAGGAAGGGGTAAAGGGCGCCGAAAGGGGACACGCTGGAATGGATTTGTGTCTTAAGAGTAGAGCACCCACCTCCTAAATAACTATGTTCCCAAAGAAGTTCCGGAGAAGTCTTCTTTCAAAACAAAAGCGTTAATAATACGGTCCTCTCATTATAGAAAAGGCAAATTGTGGCTGACTTTTGTATGTAAGAGTTGGCGTCTCTTAATCTCCAGGGGCAAGAGGAATGTAATTACCACAATGGGCAGCAAAATATAATACTGACTGGGTATACTGACCTCCATAGATCTGTGGTGATAGCCATAGTTCTCATACCTGATTCAGTTCTCAGTCTTAACTCATTGCTGGGAGGGGAGTTTGGGATGCCCGAGGAAAGGCTACAATGCCGATGCATTTATAGAGAGTAGCAGATTTGTCACAGGGGACTCAGAAAACCATCAAGCCTTCCCCATAGAGCTAGAGTGGCAACATGTAAAGTCCAGGAAATAAAGCCCTGCCTGAGGTCTCTCAAAGTAGTTTAGGGGGTACAGGGACTCGCCCTATGTTCATTTACCTGGTCCTGGAGGACATAATGGGTGCTGTTTATGTGTATATAACATAATATATATACACACACACATAGACCTATATATACATAACAGCTTTAAGAATGTTAAAACTGGTTGTCCAAACTGTCCAGGAAGATCTATAATGGTAGAATAGTGAAAGTGGGAACTCATGAAACTACATCTTTACCAAAATAGAAAATTAGAAGCAATAGCACATCTCAGGTAGAATGGCAGGTGTTAGTGCTGCAGTTGTCGCATGACAATCTCCATGATTACATCAATAAGTATCAATTATTATTCATATACATTAGGAATCATTTACTTCTTAATATGACCTTACATTTTTGTAAATGTGAAATGAAAATTTGAATAGCTCTGTATACTTTTAAAAAATGAATTACTAAGGAATGATGAGTTTCCTATTTGTAGGCATTATTTTTAACCGTTTTTCAAGTGAAAATACAAAACCTGTGAATTTAAGAGTTAAGTGCCATTTTTGTTTTTAAGTGTTTTTTATTTTTTTAACATTTAAAATTTTATTTATTTATTTTTCTCTTTTTTTGTATATTTTATTGATTATGCTATTACAGTTGTGTCATTTTTTTCTCCCCTTTATCTCCTCCGCCCTGCACCCTATCCCATCATTCCTAGGTCAACATTTTCCCACCACCACATTCTCCAGCAGCACGCCTCCCCACCTCTCACCCTTCATCCTTCCCTCATTTGGCTTTGTTGATGGGTTCTTAATGCATGTTTTTTGATGACCCTTCCCTTCCTTTCCCCCTGTTATCCCCCTCCCACCTCCCCTCTAGTTACTCTCAGTTTTTTTTTTTAATTTCAATATTGCTGGTCACATTTTGCTGGCTTGTTTATTTTGTGGATTAGGTTCCGCTTATAGATGAGATCATATGGAATCTGTCTTTCACCTCCTGGCTTATTTCATTTAGCATAGTGCTCTCCAGCTCCATCCATGCTGTTGCAAAGGGTAGTAGATCTTTCTTCTTTCTGCTGCATAGTATTCCATTGTGTAAATGTACCATAGTTTTTCGATCCACTCATTTATCAATGGGCACTTAGGTTGCTTCCAACAGCTGGCTATTGTAAACTGTGCTTCTATGAACATTGGGGTGCTTTTTAATTGGTGTTTCAGGATTTCGAATTGGTTCTTTTGAATTGGTGTTTCAAGATTTTTAAGGTATAATCCCAGTAGTGGAATTGCTGGGTCAAAAGGTAGTTTCATTTTTAGTTTTTGAAGGAAATTCCAAACTGCTTTCCACAGTGTCTGCACCAGTCTGCATTCCCACCAACAGTGTACTAGGGATCCCTTTTCTCCACATCCTCTCTAGTACTTGTTGTTTGTTGATTTGTTTATGATCGCCATTCTGACTGGTGTGAAGTGGTACCTTATTGTGGTTTTAATTTGCATCTCTCTTTTGGCTAGTGATGCTGAGCATCCTTTCATGTGTCTCTGGGCCCTCTGTATGTCCTCTTTGGAGAAGTGTCTGTTCAGGTCCTTTGCCCATTTTTTAATTGGGTTGTTTGTCTTCCTGGAGTGGAGGTGTGTGAGTTCGTTATGCATTTTGGAGATCAAACCCTTGTCTAAGATATCATTGGCAAATATATTTTCCCATACGGTTGGTTCCCTTTTAACTTTGCTGATGTTTTCTTTAGCTGTGTGGAAGCTTCTTATTTTGATGATGTCCCATTTGCTTATCCTTTCTTTGCTTTATTCCCCCTTGCTCTAGAGGACATATCAGTGAAAATATCACTGTGTGGAATGTCTGAGGTTTTCCTGCCTATGTTCTCCCCTAGGTTAAGTGCCATTTTTGAAGATGAAAAATATTTTCCTCTGTTCAATTTAAATATGTAAGATGTTGAATATACATTTGGCATTTAAAAGTGCCTTTGTAAGGTGTTACACTAGAATAGAATGTAAAAAGTGATCAGTTTTGCCTTCTGAATACCTAGAAACCCCTTATCTGTAGGTGACCTAAAAGCTAGCGATTTTTTACATGCAAGATCCAGGCAAATGACTAACAGAAGACCATTGTGCTGGGCTGTACTTTTACATCTGCATTTTTTAACCTCTTGCAGAGTTCTTAAAGGAAGCACTATAATGTGCATTGCTCATGTAGAGGGAAAAATGCATACTTCTGTTCTTAGATGAGTGTTTCATGAAAGTTCTTAATTTTTCTCTTTCTTGGAACAGCTTGTGGTGGCTCTACTCTAAGTCAATTCTGGGTTTAATGGTCAACTAGACAAAAATGTTATATGCCATTTTCAAAAGTTTCTCTTTGTTCCTTAAGTTTAGTTGATATTTCAAAACTGTTTTCTATTAGTAATAAATGTAATGAGTAACAGTTTATCAGGGAAGGTACATTTTTACCTTGTAGGAGCCACAGTTGGTTGTTTTGTGCTCCCCTTCCTCTTCTCTAACAGAGCCTTTGTCTGCCTCACCTGTCCATCTCTCCATCATAGCGTCTTGTGCACCAGAGGAAGCTAAGCCATCACGAGTTTCAGATAAAGGCCCAGTATTTTAAAATTAAACTCATTCATCTATCCAATGTTTGGATGTGATCAAATTCGGGCCAGTAAAACATGAGGCAGATTCTGCTTAGAGCTCCTGGAAATAGTTTTCTTATCTCTAGAGAAACCACAGGAAGAGATGGCCTCTCACCTTACCTAACCCTGAATGGAAAAAACTAAGGAGAAGTTTAGTTCTTTTAGAACAATCTCAATGATTTAGCTAATGCAGAGAATGGCAGATGGGAGAGAGAGAATGGTCAGTCAATCATTAAGCTTAGTGTAATTTCAGTGTGTGGCGGGTTCTATATTTCAATATAATAAATCTAGTTTCTTTTGAGTTGACTGCTACTTATAGCTAAAAGAACCCTGCATGCTTAATAACTGCATACCCCATGCTGTTATTTTCTATAGTGCCCTTTCTTCTTTTCCTTCCTTTCTTTCATACCTTCAGGTGCTTAAGTATTCATTTCCAAAATCAACAATGTCTTTCTGGTGTCATAGATTACTTAGAGAAAAACAAATTAATTTTTAAAATCTTATAATCCAATATTATTCAAAAATATTTTTCTCTTTGAAAAAACAGTGAAATACACCTCAATAGAATTTATAACTACTAATTATTGATCATATACTATGTTATAAAATGTTAAGTACTTTTCACATGCTATATGTTATTTTTAGTAGGCCTTTACAAACTTTTAGATTGGTATTTATTTCCTTTAGTCAGGAAGAAGCTGAAACTCACAGAGTTAAGAAACCTGTTCAGAGTAAATCAGAGTATTAAATAGCAGAACCAGGGCTTGAACATAGTATCTTTTACACTAAAGGCCTTCTAACTTCCTTAAAACTTCCTTAATATCATCAATTCAGTAGACAGAGAACCCAACTCATATTAGTTGCTGTCTGAAATCTCATTAACTATTGTGGTGGTAAGAAAAAATAAAATGTGTACCCATTTGGTTAAGTAAAGTGTACTTATCTACGGTGACAAAAATAATAGCATGTTTACAGTGTCCATATTTTGCTTCAGTAATGCTATAAAACAAATAAATATCAACATTTCAGTGGCTTATATCAACAAAGATTTATTTATTTTTCTCACACTAGTTTTCTTACGTCTAAAAGACTGTGGACCGGCTGATGCAGCTCTGTTCTCACTGCAAGTTGGATTCATGCTGTACTCTCCGTATCTCACTTTCTGGGGCTAGCAGCTCCCTGGATGTGCATGCTGTTCTCGTGGCAGAAGCACACACTTGCAGGGAATGCTTCAGAGCTCTTAATGCCCCCTTTAAGAAAAGGCACACTGATTTATTCATTTGGTCAGAGCACATTACAAGGATGCTTACATCAGTGGGGCAGAGGCCTGGATCATTTTTGGTTTGGTGGCAGAGGGGAAGGGAAGAGTGAGGATTGGTAGAACAATAACATAATCTACCATAGATAACAGCACATTTTAAATTTAACTCATATCTAAAAACCAGTGACTCCCTTGCATTTTAATTACACTAGTTTCTTATAATTATTTTTACTGGAAAACATATGTTTGGACAGAAAAACACACAAAGAGTTCATTCATAAAGGGTATAAAGTGACACCCACATCCTTATTTTACTGAAGAAAGCACTGCATTTCATTCATATTTACTTACTCTTATGAATTTAAGTGACACACTTATACACCTGCTTAAAATTTTGACATAGTATCTATTAATTCCTATCCATGAAAAGTAAAGCATGTAGACTCTTTCATAACTCCTCCTCTCCTTTACCTTGTTGTTTAATATAAACAACAAATACAGCAAGCCACTTACATATTATATTCACATAGTGATCTGAACTTAATAACTTGTCATTATGCTATTTAAACAGTAGGTTTAAATCAGACAGTCAATTCTTCTTATAGAAGAATTCTCTGGTTAGAAAAGTTAGTGTGGCTGCTCTGCGCCATGGTCTGGGTGGCGTGTTCCCCTCTTTTACTGCACCGTAACCAGACCCCTCTTCTGTCACTGCATGGGACTGAGCATAATCAGAGGGCTTGATCTCTCTAAAGACTTCCATTTCTTCCCACTCGTCCTGGAATCCTTACCATACTAGACTCTGGTGTCAGCGGTAGACCAAAGGTTCCCATTGTACAAAAGCACAGCTCTTGCAGCTGATGTTGTCCCTCAGTATAGCCTCACAATGAACAGTAATAAAGGAACTGAAGTACAGTACCAAGAGCATCATTTTCTCAGCAAACATTCATAGTTTCTACTGTGGTCACAAATGGATCTGTGTACTTGGAGGTAGAAAAACTTGACAGAAGATATACTGACATTTTCATGTTAGCAGTAATTTGTGCTAAGATTTTTCTAGTAGTGGTATAGATCAAAATGTTTTTGCTATTGTGTCCAACAAAATTGATATATAAGAATGGTTGGAGCGAATAAACATACAAAGAAAATTCTTTTAGCTCATAACTTGCATGTTATTCCACCTGAAATTTTAACAGAATGATTCCAGAACAAAAGAATCTATGTATATATACATATTTTTTCCTTTCCAAGTTTTATGAAAACACAATCAGAAAAGATATATGTAGTCTTATTGCAAGTAGATGAAATGCTGGTGAATTTTGTGATATTTTCACAATAAACCTTGTTGAATAATTCACTTTTTAACATCTGGCTCATTAGCTACAGATACACTATGTGATAGAATATAATTAGTGGATTATCCTACATAAGTGAATTAGATTCATTGTACTTAGTATATAACAAAATAATTTTAATTTTAATTTATTTTGAAATTTAACCTTTAAGTGTGTGAACTAGAAATGTATTTTTAAAATGAAATAGAACAAGTAATGCAAGATTTTCAGATGGATAAATATAAAACAAACTCCATCAATATTCCTCGATAGAATTTTTATGATAAATAATAAAGAATTGTTTACTTATTCATATTTATGAATTTATTAAATTTAACTTCTTTCAATTAATTCTTTGTAGATATTAGAATTGACTTAGCAAAAAACATTAATACAGTAGGCATTTTAATAAAATCATCTTGTATTTTTGTTTTCACAAGGTTAAACAACACATTTAGTTTATCTAGTTTTCCAATTTTATATTTTGGATATGATTAAATATTTTGATCAGTGATACCTCGCCTTTTCATTTCTTCAAGTGTTTTTCCCAAAAATATTTTTTAGTTTAACCTTTATTGTGTTTTACCATTACCATTTATCCCCTTATACCTCTCCCCCTCCAGCAATCACCACACTGTTGTCCATGTCCATGAGTCCTTTTTCCTTTTTGCTCAGTCCATCCACCCCTAACCTCCCTCTCCCCACCCCCAGCTGTTACCCCGCTCTCCATCTATTTCTAATGTCACTATTTTCCCTGTTAGTTTAGGTTGTTCATTAGGTTCCACAATGAGTGAAATCATAGGGCATTCTTCTTTCCTTGAGTGGCTTGTTTCACTTAGCAATATGTTCAACAGGTCCATCCACACTGCCGCGAAGGGTTACATTTTCTTTTTTTTTTTTTTATGGGCAAGTAGAATTCCATTGTGTAAATGCCCCACGGTTGTTTCATCCACTCATCTACTGATGGGTGCTTAGGCTGCTTCCATATCTGGATGATGTCAATAATGCTGCAACAAATATGGGGGTGCTTATCTTCTTTCGAATTAGTGTTTTGGGTTCCTTTGGATATATTCCCAGAAGTGGGATGACCAGGTCAAAAGGCAGATCCATTTTTTTTATTTTTTGAGGTACTTCCATTCTGCTTTCCACAGTGGTTGCACCAATCTGCATTTCCACCAACAGTGCAAAAGAGTTCCCCTTTCTCCACATCCTTGCCAAAACTTGTTGTTTGTTGATTTAATGATGATAGCCATCCTGACAGGTGTGAGATGGTATCTCATTGTATTTTACTTTGCCTTTCTCGGATGATTAGTGACATTGAGCATCTTTTCATGTCTGTTGACCATCAGTATGTCCTCTTTGGAGAAGTGTCTATTCAGGTCTTTTGCCCATTTTTTAATTAGGTAGTTTGTTTTTTTGGTATTGAGTTTTGTAAGTTGCTTATAAATTTTGTATTTTAACTCCTTTCAGATGTATCAGCAAATATGTTCTCCCATTCTGTGAGTTGTCTTTTTGTTTTGTTGATGATTTCTTTTGCAGCACAAAAACTTTTTAGCTTGACGTAGCCCCATTTGTTTATTTTTCCCTTTGTTTCCCTTGTCTGATGAGATACACCTGACAGAATATTGCTACGAGCAATGTCCAAGATTTTGCTGCCTATGTTTTCTCTAGGATTTAATGGTCTCGGGTCTAACATTTAAGTCTCTGATCCATTTTGAATTTCTTCTTGTGTGTGGTGTAAGAAGGTGATCTAGTTTCATTTTTCCATGTGTATCTGTCCAAGTTTCCCAAAACCATTTATTGAATAACAGAGGTGGAATAAAGTTGGTTGAGGCCCTGGGCACAGAAGAAAATATTGGGCCCCTTACAAAAAAGAGAGAGACAGGGAAAATAAAATTACATGTCTTCAGAAGTTGGGGCCCAGGACACATGCCTGGTGTGCTTGCCGTTAAATCTGCTTCTGTTGAATAAACTACCTTTAGCCCATTGTATGTTCCTGCTCCCTTTGTCAAATATTAACTGGCTATAAAGGTGTGGGTTTATTTCTGGGATCTCTCTTCTGATCCATTGATCTATGTGTCTTGCTTTTATACCAGTACCATACTGTTTTGAGTACTATGGCCCTATAATATACTTTGATATTAGGTAGCATGGTTCCTCCAATGTTGTTCTTCTTTCTCAGACTTGCTGTTGCTATGCAGGACCTTTTGTGGTTCCATATAAACTTTTGAAATATTTGTTCTAGCTCTGTGAAACATGTCATTGGAATCTTGATAGGAATTGCATTGAATCTATAGATTGCTTTGGGTAGTATGAACATTTTAATGATGTTAATTCTTCCTATCAGTGAACACAGCATGTGCTTCCACTTATTTGTATCTTCAGTTTCTTTCTTCAGTGTCTTATCCTTTTCTTAGTACAGGTCTTTTATATCATTGGTTAGGTTTATTCCTAGGCATTTTATTCTTTTTGTAGCAATTGTGAATGGGGTTGTTTCTTAATTTTACTTTAGTTCGTTATTGCAACTGATTTTTAGATATTAATTTTGTATCCTGCTAATTTGTGGAATTCATTTATCAGATCTAGTAGTTTCTTGGTGGAATCTTTGGGGTTCTCTATGTACAGCATATGTCATTTGCAAATAAAAACAGTTTTACTTCTTCCTTTCCAATTTGCACGACTCATTTCTTCTTCTTGTCTGATTGCTGTGGCTAAGAATTCCAGTACTATGTTGAATACGGGAGGTGAAAGCAGGCATCCCTGTCTTATTCCCAATCTTAAAGGGAGTGCTTGTAGTTTTTGCACATTTAAGTATGATGCTGGCAGTGGGTTTGTCATATATGGCTTTAATTATGTTTAGGTATATTTCCTCTAATTCCATTTTGCTGAGAGTGTTTATCATAAATGTGTGCTGGATTTTACCAAATGCTTTTTCTGCATCTATTGATATGATCATGTGATTTTTACCCTTCATTTTGTTAATGTGATGAATCACATTAATAATTTGCAAATGTTGTACTAATCTTGCATTCTCAGAATAAATCCCACTTGATTATGGTATATGCTGTATTCGGTTTGCTAATATTTTATTGAGGATTTTAGTGTCTGTGTTCTTCAGGGATTTTGGCCTATAATTTTCTTTCTTTATAGTGTCTTCTTCTGGTTTTGCAATTAGGATAATGCTGGTCCCATAAAAAAAGTTTAGAAAGCTCTCCTCCTCTCGAATGTTATGAAATACTTTGAGAAGGAGAGGCGTTAGCTGTTCTTGAAATGTTTGGTAAAATTCACCTGTGAAGCCATCTGGTCCAGGGCTTTTGTTTATTGGGAGTTTTTTTATCACTTCTTCAATTTCACTAGGTGTAATCTGTCTATTCAGATTCTCTGATTTTTCCTGATTTAGTTTTGAAAGATTGCATGTTTCTAGGAATTTATCTGTTTCATCCAGGTGGGCCAGTTTGTTGACATATTGTTGTTCATAATGTTTTCTTACAACTCTTTGTTTTTCTTTGGTGTCAGTTGTTATGCCTCCCCTTTCATTTCTGGTTTTATTTATGTGGTCCTCTCTCTTTTTTCCTTGATGAGCCTGGTTAAAGGTTTGTTGATCTTGTTTCTATTTTCAGAGAACCAGCTCTTGGATTTATTGATCTTTTGTATCATTTTTTTTAGACTCTGTTCCATTTATTTCTGCTCTGATCTTTATTATTTCCTTTCTTCTACTCATTTTGGGGCTTTTTTTGTTGTTCTTTTGCAGTTTCCTGTAAGTGCGAAGTTAGGTTGTTTATTTGAGCTTTTTCTTGTTTTTTAGGGATAGGCCTGTAATGCTATGAATTTCCCTCTTAGAATTGCTTTCCTGCCGTACCACAGATTTTAGATTGTTGTGTCCTCATTTTCATTTGTCTCAAGGTATATTTTGATTTCCTCCTTGATCTCATTGTTTACATATTCATTGCTTAATAACATACTATTTAGCTTCCATGTCTGTGCATGATTTTCAGTGTTCTTCTTATAAGTGATTTCTAGTTTCATTGCATTGTGGTCAGTGAAGATGTTTGATATGATTTCAATCTTCGTAAATTTATTGACTTGTTTTGTGTCTTAACATGTGGTCTATCTGAGAAAATATTCCTTGTGCACTTGAAAAGTATGTATATTCTGCTGCTTTGGGGTGAAATTCTCTGAAGGTATCAATTAAATTTACTTGATCTAGTGTGTCAAATTTTGCATTATTAGAATAAAGACATCAAATATTACAGAGCTTAATCATGTAAGCTTCTATTGCAATAAAAGTCAAATCAGTAATTAGTCCATCTTTTATCACTACAACTGAGAAATTCAAGTAAAATTGAGAAAATTATTCTACCATGTTTAGAAAGTGCATAACCTTAGGCCTCAATGCAAAACTTACTTCGGGCATTTTATTCCATTGATTTCAATGAATTTTATCCCTACTGAGTATAAGGTTTCAGGCTTCATAACTACAATTCCATCTTTACAGGTACTTCTCCTCATTAATTGCTATCTTATAGGTAATTATAATTTATATAATTAGATTAGGGAAGTTGGTATTTCAATAGATGGCTGGAATCGAGGAGAGACATCATACTTGTAAATTTTTTAAACGTCTTGAATAAGTGGGGAAAACAGGTGGAAAGCACTTTTAAAATTGTAGTCTGGTTTCAAAGAGCCTCAACTTTAAGATAAAAATCCAGTAAGAATTTTACTGAGTAAATTTGTAAGCTTGATATTTAAACCTTAGAATCTGCATATACCGGAACTATTTTTTTTCAAATAAATGTGTGGTAACTATTAGTATTGTGATTTTATTTCTTTGAGGAGTTAATTGATGGGCACTAAGTAGAATAATAGTGGCCCTGTCTATTTTGTCTGTGCACGGGCTTCTGCATGTTGGAGTTCCTCTGTTGTCTCTCTGCCTATTCTAAATTGACATCCAAATGCTCTTTTCCCTGGAGCTTCTTTTCATAATATTTTCTTATAATAAAAGTGATGCCTACTCCCAGTTTTGACATTTTAGTAATATCCTTACCGAGATCTTGGTCTATTACAATGTCCTTTCAGAGGTAATTGAGGTTGCTATACTCATAACCCAGGAGTTTATTATTAATACACACACCTGGAATATATAATGTGAGAAGATTGGCAACATATTAGTTGATCTGAATATTAATAAAAATTTTTAACGGGTAGACATATACAGATGCTGCTGATAAAGTAAATTAAAATTTACTGATATATATTTGTGAAATATGTGAAATTATACCGATTAAAATTTCAGAGTACTTGTGATCTTCAAAGAGTAGGCTACCTCTATAAATTTAGGAATATATAAGTACCGTAGAGAATAAATAAATGAAGAGGGGACTATACTATTTAATTTTCAATTAATGAGATACTCCTCATCTATACTGCTTTTATGTCTTATTTGTACTGAATTTTGCATTTATTGCTTACCAGGCTGAACATATTTTCTTTTTTAAATTAAGAGGTAAATAACACTGAAAACAACTTTTAAACATAAAGCTATAGTAAAACAGGGCCATATATTTATTTATCATTGTTCATTCTTGAATAAACAGGTAGGGGGGTTTGATGGTAATTTTAAATTGCTTGAAAAAAAACAAAGACTAGTTATTGCAGTGAAATACCAAGGATAAATAGAGAGCAGAATGAGATCTTTGTTGGTAGTTTTAATGAAAAGATAGTCAATGCTGACTATGCAAGATGACTTTTTATTCACTACTTGATACAGGACACAGTTCAAACTCCTTAATATGGAATACAGAGCTCTCTATAATACCATTCTTTCTGGCCTTTCATTAGTGGAAGAGTAGCAAGGAATCGACATCTTAACCTTATTTTTACACCCCTCCCCAGCTGCAGTTAGAGGAGAGTTAATTTCTGTGCTAATAGTAGATATTTCCATTATAAATTTGACAACATAGTCTCCCCTTTATTGTATATTCTAATTAAGTTTTCTTATATATTATTACAGGTCAATAATGAAATACCAGGATTTCATAATTTGGACAAGCATTTTTATATATTATCAATTTTTAAAAATATTTTTTTAATTTATTTTTAGACAGAGGAGAAGGAAGGGCAAAAGACAGGGAGAGGAACATTAATGCATGGTTGTCTCTCCCGTGCCCTGCACTGGGGACTTGGCCTACAACCCAGGCATGTGCTCTGACTGGGAATAGAACCGGCAACCCTTTGGTTCACAGGTTGGCACTCAATCCACTGAGCCACGCCAGCCAGGGCTATATTATCAGTTTTTTAAATTGTTATTTTTCTGACTCTGGTTTAAGCTGTATGTAGGTAAAGTATGATAACTATATATGTTAGCATACACAAAAATATAATTATATATAATTTTTTTACTTATATTCATTAAATTTTATTTATTTCATACCTCTCACTTGCAGTATTTCCTCCTTTGCCTTTCCTATATTTAAATAATCAAGCTTTCTTACTTATTACCTTAAGACAAGTATATGAGAGCAAAAGAAGTTAAAAGATGAGTCACAGTTGAGACTTTAATTTTTTAAAGACTGTACCCAGAAGGGAAAAAAGGCTATAAAATTTTTGAGAAAAAAATTAAGAGCAAGGATATTGTTACTCCTGGCAATTTGCCTTCCCCTTACACTCTCCTTTTACATACCCCAGAGGAGAATAAGACTCCCTGGGCAGGAACAAAGTAGAGTGAAGCAACTGGTAATGAGTGTTGGAGAAAGAGTCTCTGTGCCCTTTTCTTTGGACAAATCCTACATAAATTTTTGATATTCAAGCATAAAAGAGACTTGTTTCTCATTTCCTGTGAAGAGCCCTTAGGAGATGGTAGGAATGCAGAGATCAGGGAAAAAATACATGCTGTCTCTAGGCATGTAGGACCTAGAAAAATTCTGAGAACGTCCAAAAGCTTTTCCTGAATATTCCTTAAATATAATAATTTGTACACCAGTGACACCAATGGTCATCACAGGAGATGTTAGCATAGACATTATTAATCGAACAATTATCTAATGAATCTGTACTACGTGCCAAATGTTTTTTAAAGAAAGTCAGGCACAGCAGTGATCAATGCACTCAAAATCTCTTCTTTCCTAGAAATTACATTCTAGTGACAAGAGCATGGCATTAAGATCCAGATGATTATCCATAACTCCTGCACGTGATGTAAATATTGTAGAATGTGAATTCAACTCTCACAGAAACGATAGTCTGTGCAAATGAAAACAAAGAATGGTCTATAACATAAATGACAACACACTTGACAAGTATGGCAGTTAGAGAAAATCAAGTGCAATTATAATTCACAGAATACCTGAGTTTATGGACTGAGGACATTTTTCTGCTCCTGATTAGGTACACTAAATGTTGTTCTAGAAAGTGTGTGAATAAGACACTTCTGTTACACGTTATTTTATGTTACTACTGTTGTTGTGATCATTTTTTGAGCACAAATTCAACAAACAATACACAAGGTAGAGAAAGTAGAGTACATTCTTCCAATATTCATGAACATGTTTAACTTTTAAAACAACGTGAACACTAAAAAATTAATTTGTATTCAGTGAAAGTGAAGAGACACAAAATTTGTTCTTCCAGATCCCCCTAACCCAAAAAGTATTAAGTACATATAGCATTAAATTTCATTAAAGTGCAATATGTCCTTCATATATACATACTTAGAAAGCATAGTTTTATAATCTGGAAATATTATTTTCTGAAAAGTACTTCTAATTTCATAATATCAAATCTTATTTTTACCATAGAAATAATGTTAGTGATACTCTTATATGAAATGTACAGAAATGTCAAATTACTTCTTTAGAGATATAATTTATATTCCATAAATTTTTTCATTTTAAAATATAAAATTCATTAATTTTTAGTATATTTGACAGGCTGTGCAACAATCACCTTGTCTAATTCCAAAATATTTTATCACCACTACAAAGAGCAACTCTTGTACCAAACAGTAATCACACTCCCCATTCTACTCTGTGCTCCTCTCCAGGCAACCACTAATCTACTTTTTATACATTTTATATAAATGAAATCATATGACATGTGGGTTTTTGGGACTGGCTGCTCTCACTTAATACAGTGTTTTCTATTTTCATCCTTGTTGTGGCACATACTAGTGCTTTATTTCTTTTTATTGCACTTATGCATTTATTCCATTGTTCTGATACCACAGTTTATTTATCCATTCATTAACTGATGAACATTTACATCATTTCCACTTTATGCTGTTGTAAGGATTGCTGCTATAAACAACTATGTACAAGTTTTTGGGTGGGCATAGGTTTTTAATATAGTTGGATATATATGTAGGAGTAGAATTTCTGGATAGTATATCAACACTATGTCAACTTTTTAAGGAACTGATGAATTCTTTTATACAGAAGCTGCGTCATTTTACATTTCTATCAGCAGCAGATCAGAGGTTTAATTTTTCCACATGCTCATCAACCCTTGTTATTTTCCATTCATTTGACTATAGTCACCCTAGTGGGTGTGAAACTGTTATTGTAATTTTGATTGGCGAGTTACTAACAACTAATGGTGTTGACTATCTTTTCATGTGTTTTTTGACCATTTGTATAATTGCTTTGTAGAAATATCTATTGAAATTCTTTGCTGATTTTTAAGTGGGATATTGTCATTTTATTGTTGAGAGATAAGTCTTTTCACTTTCTTGATATTGTGCTTCCCTGCACAAAAGCTTTTAATGATAAGAAGTCCAATTTATTTATTTTTATCCTGTTGTTTATGCTTTCGATGTCATATACAAGAACACAAAGACTGAAAGATATATTTTTTCCCTAGAATTTTATAATGTTTGCAATGATTTATAAGTTTTTATTCAAGTTAATTTTTGTTTATATTGTGAGGTAGGGATCCAAATTCATCCTGCTGCAGGTAAATATCCAGGTGTCCTAGGACCATTTGTTGAAAAGAATATACTATCCTTACTGAATGATTTTGGCAACTTTGTTGAAATCAGTTGACCATAGATTTATCTCTGAAATCTCAGTTCTTTTTTATTGTTCTTTATATCTGTCTTTATGCCAGTACTATGATGCCTTGACTACTCTAATTTTATAGTAAATTTTATTATTGGGAAGTACATGTTCAACTTTCTTCTTTTGCAAGATTTTTTTTTTGTAAGTCTGGGTTCCATGAATTTTCATATGAATTTAAGAATCAGCTTTTCTATTCTGTAAAAAGGTAGTTGGAATTTTGATGGTTATTGCATAAAGTATGTAGATGGATTTTTGCAGATTGCCATCTTACTAGTATCATGCCTTCCAATCCATAATCAAAGGATATATTTCCCTTAATTTAGGTGGCATTTATTTAATTTCAACATTTTGTTTGAGTTTTTATTGTACAAGTCTTTTGCACTTGAATTAAATTTATTCCTAAGTATTTTATTCTTTTTGATGCTAATGGAAATACAATTTTCTTAATTTCCTTTTCTGATTTTTTATTGCCAGTGTGTCAAAATAAAATTTCTTCTTTTTTTTAATACATTGAGTTTGTGTCCTGTAACTTTGCTGAACTTGTTTATTAGTTATAATAGATTTTTGTGTATTTGGGGCAGTTTCCTTTATATAAGGTCATGCCATCTAAAAATAGGTATAGATTTAAATTTTTCTTTACAATACAGGTACCCTTTACTTATTTTCCTTGCTTAATTGCCTTGTTTATAACCTATAATACGTTGTTGAAAGAGATGGCAATGATAATAGTCTGCCTTGTCTTTTTCTTACTCTTCAGAGGAAAGCCTTTATTTTTTCACTATTAAACATGACATAGCTTTGAGGAAATTCCTTTCCAGTTTTTGATTGTTTTTATTATGAAAAAGTGTTGAAGTTTGTCAGTGTCTTTTATTTTAAATCTCTAGCTACTGAAGTTCATAGAATTTTTAAATTCTTATTATTTCTTCCCTCCTGATTCTGTTAATATGGTTGTATTTCAATGATTTATTTTCTTGCGCTTAACAACTTTGAATTCCTTGGGTAAATCCCACTAAGTAAAGGTGTAGAATCCTTTTTTATATGCTGGCAGACTCCTATTGCTAGTCTTTTCTAAGATAATAATTTTTATTTATTTATTTATTGTTCAGTTATGGTTGTCCCACCTTTTTCCCCATTTCTCTCTCCTACCCTGTCTCCTTTACTCCCACAGTCAATGCCCTGGTTGTCCATGCCCATGAGTCCTCTATTTGTGTTCTTTTGCTTGTTTTTTTTTTCCTGAGGATTTTGTATTTACATTAATAAAGTGTGTTGGCCTGTAGTTTATTTTTTTGTAATGTTTTTATTTTGCTTGATATTACGGTAATACCGATTTTGGAATGAGTTAGGATGTGTTCCCTTCTCTCCCTTTCTTAAAAGAGTGTATAAAGGATTAAGGTAATTCTTCATTAAATGTTTAGTAGTATTCACCAGTGAAGTCATCTGTTGTAATTTTGAAAACATAATATACATGAAGGTTTACTCTTTGTGCTGTAAATTTATGAGTTTTGACAAATGTAGAGTGTTATGTATCCAGCATTAAATTCTCATATGGAAGAGTTTCCTTGTCCTCAAAAAAAAACAACACACCTTTTTCTTCACTTATTCAACACCCCCTTTCTCACTCTTCCCAACATAGAACCCAGTACTAACCACTGATAGGCTCACTATTTCCATAGCTATGCCATTTTTGAAATTTTAGATAAATAATATACGGCCTTTTAAACTTGCTTTTTTTCACTAAGCTTATGTTAATTTAAATTGCATTCAATATTTGTTTGACTTTTATATCCTATTTTTTTAATCACTGAAAAGTATTTAATTATGTAGATGTATGACAGTTTGTTATCCATTCTCCTTGAAGAAACTTGCTTCTTTCATTTTTTTTTTGATGATTTTGCATAGAATTGTCAGTTACTCATGTACAGGTTTTCTGTGGACAGAATCTTTTAAATCAATTTGTTAAATACCTAGCAGTGTGATTGTTTGATCATATGGCAAGATTATGTTTAACTTCGCCAGAAACTGTCAAACTCTTTACTACAGTGGCTGTTCCTGATTTTGTTTCTACCACCAGTGAGTCTTCCTGTTGCTCCACATTTTAATTAGCAACCGGTATTGATAGATTTTGGACTTTTTGTTGTTGTTTTTTTGATTTGGATTTTAGCTATAATAATACACATGCAGTAGTATCTCATTGTGTTTTGTTATGCAGTTCCCTAATCATAAATGACGAGTATTTTTTCATGTGCTAATTTGAAAATTTTATATGTTCATTGAGGAGGCTTCTCTTCAGATCTTTTGCCCATTTTTTTTGTTTTCTTGTTAAATTTTAAGAGTTCTTGTATATTTTGGATATGTTCCCTGGTTTTATTATTCATAAATTTGGGATAATAGATTTAATCTTCTAATCAATAAAATATTTGGTTGAGAAAACACATGTAAAGGTTTGGAGGAGTAAATGCACACGGTAAGAGCCAAAAATATTTGGCTGGGAACAGCTTTTTTTCCCCTTCATTTTACCTGCTGAAACCCTAGTACAAAGAAGATTAATAAAACTGGATCCAATTAATTAAGGAGTATGTATGACTGAAATAGGTGAAATTCAGGCTTATTTGTTAAATCACAACTTTTTTATATACTCTATTCACGTCAACTGTTTTGAGCTGAAACACAGCAAAATAAAAAACAAAATTATAATCATGCAAGAGTATAATCATTGTCTTATCACAAACTTTGCAAATGCATTTTGTTTTTACGTTTTCTATTATACCATTTATTTTGTCATTCTATACTTCAAATGTCATAATATATTCAATGGTTTCCTTTATGTAGGTATGATTTCCAGAAAAGAGTATGTTCTAACATAGGTATTTATATTAAGCTTCATGATATGGTGATAAAATGATTGAAAAATATCCTGAATCCCTGAATGTTTAAAAATGTATTTCTCAGTACTATCTAATAATTTTAAAATGCTATGCATAACCATTAATTATTCCCTAGCTGAATGCTATTCTACAAATCCTAAATCTTACTATTTAAGAATATTGCATACCGGTCGCCCTTAAAATATCTTAATGTTTTCAATTTGCATACTTGTCTCCTTGATAAAATAGGGACAATTAAAAGGTTGGAACTCAATTTTATTTTATTTTTTAAAGAGTTTATTTATTTATATTTAGAGAGAGGGGATGTTGGAGAGAGGGAAACATCAATGCGTGGTTGCCTCTCCTGCGCCTCCTACTGGGGACCTGGCCTGCAACCCAGGCATGTGCCCTAACAGAGAATTCAACCAGCAACAATTTGGTTCTCAGGCTGGCACTCAATCCACTGATCCACGCTAGCCAGAGCGGAACTCAATTTTAAAAAACATTATAGAGCAAATAAAATATACAATCAAATCAAGTATCTGATTTTTATCCTATACCTACACAATAGTAAATCAATATTTGCCCAAAAAAAACCCTGAATCAGTTCAGTAAGGGTAATGATTCACAATTAAAGAAATAGTTCATCTATGTGAACTACTTAATGAAAAGATGTTAAAACACACATTTGGGGGCCAAAAGGATACTTGGAGGTACTCTCTCACAATAGCTTTCTTTTAGAAATTTAGACACATAACCGGAGCACTAAATAATTTCAATGACATTACCAGTTACCCATTTTGTTCTCAGAAATATGATTTCACAACTTAGATATTCCTGTTTGTTTAGACTTCAGACTAGTAAGAAGGTATAGCTATCCAACAAGTAATTATGTTGTTTTGTTTGTTAGGTGGTATTATAAAGTATAAATGTGAAAAATTATTTGTTCAGTTAAAAAAACAAAAACTTTTTCCATTTGAAGGAAAAATCTAATAAAAATTGAAGAAGCATAGGACCAACTGCAAAGTTGCATACAAGTTATGAGTGTAGATTCTAGAGTCAGAAAAATCTCTGAAATGATATTGAGCTGCCAATAATAGCTCTGATAGTTTGTAAAATGTGGTTAACAAAATTATTTCATAAGTCTTTAGGAGTCTGCAATGAGATAATGAATAGACATCACTTTATACACAGTATAGAGGATGGTTCATGCTTTAAATAAGTGTTTCTTCTTAATATTATTTAAGGTAAATGATCATTTTTACACTTTACATAGAGGAGAAAACCCAGAAAACTTGTGCGTGTATGTTTTTAGAGGTGTAAGACACACGCTAGAAGTAGGGCTCAAAAATTTAATTTACAGTGCTGACCTACTCAGTATATCAAGAAAGTAGACTGAATCAGTAATGTTTACAGAGGAAACAGAGTTTGATAGGTTGCTAGGAAGAAGAACAATGATAACTTTTAGATGTAAATTAATAAATACTAGATATAATTTGGAAAACTACGTACAAGAGAATATTCCACAGTGAGAGAAACCACAATTTCAGTAAAAGCGGTACATAAAAAGTAAACTTGACATAAACTCTTAACAGATCAATCTGTATTTTATTAGTTTATTAAATGTGTGTGTATATATATAGATCTATTTTGTGCCGGTCATGAGGAAACTACTGAAATACAGTGGTGATCAGGACAGATATAATTCCTGTCCTCGAGGTCTTCTTAATTTATAAAAGAAGACGTTAAACAAGTAACATAAATAACCTGAAATTTACAGAGGGAAGTGTTTCCAAATTCCATAAAGGACATACTTAATATATTGTCTTCTTTAAACAGTAATTTCCTGCTTCATATGAATTTCTTTATATCACTTAGTAAGTATTTATTCTGTCAGTTTTGCAAATATTTATAACAAGGTTCCCTATTAAAGGTTTAATTTCTGTTATTTGATTGTTTTTTTTAACTGTTGCAGCCAGAAAGTTACCTTGGATATATTTGGGAGGGTGAAAGGTAGTTGATGTTGTTTGAGGCTTAGAGGTGAATCTCCTGGCTGGAAAGGTAAAAATGGTTTGGGGTTAAAATTCTGATGCAGAAGTCACATGGACAGGGCATTCCTGGGACTAACAGCATCTTGGAGATTTTTATGTGGGATTTATTGAGATTAAAAAAAAAACACTTAGAGATGAATATGTGAGAGGCACTGTGGGAAGAGTTTAACAAAGGGATCAAGTACATTAACACCTCACTGTATTACCTCAGGTGAACTTATCTGAACTGAGTGATGAGAACACGTAGCGTTGAGGAACATGTAGCACCAATGGAGCCCACTGGACAGACTTAGGATGATCATCAGGGTGTCAGTACTGGCTTCTTTATCAGCACTTCATACATTTATACATTTTGTGGAAATTTAAGAGGAAGGTAAAATGCAAAGAGAACTACAGAACAAAGCTCTTCTGGCCCATTAGAAGCAGCTGCAATTTGAGTAGTAAAGCAAAAGACACGTAACCTTGTTAGAATGTAGTGTTTATAAAGCAAGTCATCCATGATGTGTTTTTTTCATGGAGGCTTACCACAGGTCAACTTTATTCTTATGTCCACAATCTGTGAACTTAGACATTCAAAAAGAAACATTTCTATTTATTACAAACTACTTCAAAAGAAAACTGTAAGCCTCAGGCATTAGAAAGTGGATAAGCCATTTAACATTTTTAAAAGACACTTTTACTTGTTCAAATTTCTTCCTTTTGTCATGTATGTTCACACTTCTCTGCTACTTGTTTTAAAAGGAGAAAAAATGAACATCATAAATAATTAACTGTTCTTTGAGCTAGACCTGTCTTTAAATGATTATTTAATAGTCATTCATTTTAGTCTGTATGATAAGCAAATATTTATTGAACCTCTCCAAGCTTCTGAGCATACTACTAAGTAATAGAAATAAAAAAGAGAATTATTAGTTCAAAAAACAATTTATTATTTTAATTATTGGTAAGGAAAATGATGCCTGGATATATTAAGTGCCTTGACCATGTCTGAGAGTCCATAAAGAATTGAATAAGAACTGGAATCCAGTTCTCATTCCTAGTGCCTTAAAATTATTGATAACACCATTCTATTTGCCAAGGTAGTTTTGTTTCATTCAATGATTTTGATATCGTGTAATACTCTGTACTGAGTATACTAAATTACTATATTAACTCCCATGTATTAAAAAATGTTATTAAGATTTTAAAACTTCCCTTAAAGTAAACAGAAAAAAAATGTGTATATCTATGAATTGATTTTATGTATCATATATTTGTATATATGGGTGTATATGTGTGAACAATGTACATTATATATGTGGGGGGCATATGTATATGCACAAACACACATTCTAACACACAGTATGATATAATAGAGCAGAATTTCAGCAGACTAAAAACCTTCTTCTACCCTTCTACATGGGTAGTAAATGGTGGAAATACCCTCAAACTACAGGTATGCAGAAGCATTTACCACAAAAAGCTACTAAGTGGTACAGAAGAATTGTTATGGACATTGAGAAAGTAGAAACACTAATAAATATTGTACAGTAACCCCCTAAAAGGTAATGAAGCTAGACATTGCCTGTTACTCTCTTCAGGCAAGATTCAAGTTGGAAGCAACTACCTTATCATTCAAATGCCTTGTGTTGTGCACTGTAAACCAAAGGCTATATCTTGCAGTGAAATCATTTTTAGGCAATGAAAATGATTTGAATACAATTACTTAAGCAAGTGAGCATCTGGGACTTTTATCTAAATGACCAAATGCTAGAAATTGAGGAAAGAAGCCAAGGTGCTTCTTGAAAGGAGACAAAACATAGGAAACACACACACACAGGTGCAAAGGTATTTTAGATGTAACAAACTGGCTTGTTGCTTTTAAAATCTTTGAAAGCCTTTATTTTTAAAAATTTTCATTTAGTCTGTATCTCTTTTACCTCTGAAATAATTTGCTGTTATAAAGTTATTTTTATCTTAATAAAACAATTTCCAAATATTATATAAGAAACCTTAAATCATGTTTTTTAAAAAATCTGCCCTTTCCTTTATAAAACCTTTGAACATACACTTCTTGACTTTCATTTTCAAAATATTATATACATAGATTTTAAGACACATAATTTTATTAAATAGTAATTTAATTTTCTCAGAAAATATTCTCATAATATGAAAAAACTGGAAAAAATTATGAACTTGTAGTGATAACTTTTCTAAAAAAATTTATTGATTGATTTTAGTGAAAGAAGCAGGAAGAGAGAGAGAGAAAGAGAAAGAAATATCAACTTGTTGTTCCCCTTATTTCTGCATTCATTTGTTGATTCTTGTATGTGACCTGACCCGGGCATGGAACCACAAGCACGGTGTATCAGGATGGCACTGGCCAGTGGGGCTACCTGGCCAGAACATCGGTGGTATCTTAACCTGATACTTTTTTGCGTATTTGTAGGTAAATGATGTTAAACTAAGATTATTCATAAACTAAGCTTCTATATGAAGAATAGAATACAAAATCTACAAATATTAGACATTAAGTTACATTCTAAGATAGATCTTATTATTACACAATGATAGAAATTTTTGTACCCTGTACAGAGTTTTGAGTTTTGTACTTTGATTTGATACTTAATGATAAAGGGCAAAAAGTAGAAAATTTTGAAGTACCAGGCAAAATTGAAGATATAACATTTTATTAAAGAGCTAGAAAAATGAAATAGCTAAAATAGTTTTTAAAATGAAAGACAAAGAAAACTTCAATTTTTCTTTGTTAGCTAACCTTCTGGGATGTTTTGAGTGCAAATGAAAGAACACAAATCAATATATACTGTATAAAGAGAGTACTTTTGAAAGACTTCTTTTTAAATAGTAGATGAACATTTTTTAATAACCTAAAGGCAAATGCATCATATGTGGAAGCTAATTAGCAGGAGAGAGGGTCATATTATTCCTGGACAATATTTAGAAATAGATTAACCTAGAGATGATGGTTGTTTTGAAGATGCCCAAGAAGTAGAAAATTGATAAGAATTTAAGCAATGAGTGTTCAGCATGAAACATTGTTATGGTTTAAGAGTAGAGCAAGAAATCTGCAAACCTCATAACTGGCACCAAGGAAGTTCCTGTTAAGACCTCAAATGGTATTCTAGCTAGTACCATGGAGATTTTGGAACTAATATCTGGGGCAGGATTATTACTTTATATGTAAGATACCTTTGCTAGCATGGCCATAGCCAGTTCGCATAGAAATTGTAGCTCTTAATAGTCAGCTGACTTTATATCACATGATCCTATTCCTCTGCCTCAGTATTTAGGCCTCATGCTACCAGAGATGTGCACCCGACTCACCTGCTGGCAACCTACCTTGAGATGGCCTGCCTTGGAAAGGTTATGTCACACAAGTTCCCTCTTTGATAACTAATTTAAGAGATGCCAAAAACATAATACAGTTTTTAGGGGATGTTATAATTGAAGAGTTAAAAAAAATCCATGAGGTAACATCAGAAATTCACAATGAGAGAACATACATTTTCACATGCACTGAGACAGAAAAGACCATGTAGCTTTCAAGTGAGTAAGAGACATAGAGAAACTAGACCATCCCTAGAGTATACAGATCAAAGCCCTATGTATCTTAAAATTAAGCTTCCTTTGTTCTCAAGGCAATGTAAAAATAAATCCCTGTTTTCAATAAAATTCCTAAAGAGAGCAAGAGTTCGTGACTAACAGACATTGGTGGTAGGGGGAGGGGTGTACATGATGGGGCTCCTGGGGTAACAAAACCCTGTCGTCAGATATAAGAGGTAGTGTCATCCAGTCCCTGAACTTCTAGGCAGTGACCTGCTCATGGGGCACACAGGACAGGCGCAAGTCTTATTTCCTGAATGGAGATGGGACAAGGTTATTTTGATAGAAATCTCAGAATTATTTAAGTTATTAACTTAGTAATATTTGTCGTTGAAAGTCTAGGGATTAAACACATGCTAAAAAAATGGAGCTGAATTCACCGTTAATTTTGCAAGTGTTGAGGTACTTATTATATAATCTGTGTGAGCCCACTTAAAAACGAAAATATAGGGCATGTTTCCCAAAAGCACTGAATATTTAAGGAAGGTGGTAGCAGTGCACTGAACCAGGGGTGGGGCTCTTTTTACACGGATTCCTGTACAACATGCAGCTGGCCTTGAAGGAAGGGGTAAGCCAATCCTATCAGTTTACCCTGGCAATATGTTTCCTGGGACAGCACTACTTACGCCCAACCCTCTTAATCCAATATCTTTATTGTGATTATAAAGTGACTTCAGGTCACTTTTTTTTTAACCAGCTATCCCTTTTAGAAGTACAATATTAGTTGAGCCATGTCCAGGATATTTTTACCATCAGGTTGAAAGCTCTATTCTTCAGATTTAATAAATGTAGCTTAAATATTTGGGAATAAATTATTGCACAATTTGCTAAATCTAACACAGATATATCTTCATTTTCACTTACGATGCCTTCCAGGTTTATGTGGGTTTCTGGTCTCACAATATTTGGTTCCTTAGATTCAGGTGGAATAACAACGTGTATTATTTCATGCCAATTTCTTTGGAGAGAGCTGTTTTTAATTTGTAACTCCCATTGACTCTGAAAAACCAAACTGTCATTTCCCTTGCCCTGGCTCCTCAGGATTAAAACTGTCTTTTTCAAAGGTACTTAGAAAATATAGCCTGAGGCAAAAGTCAGTTACCAATTGTCCTCTGGGGAATGGAATCCCAGGGAAATTGATGTGCCTCTCCAAAGTATTACCCAAACACTAAACTGATTGTTTATTCATCTATAATATTGTCAAAGACGACGGGGAAGGGATTTAAGTATGTGCAGTCTCTGTCTCTCATTGATCAAATATTATCCCAAGATACGCGAATTCCCACACACTTCCTTGTAGGTACGTCTTCCTCTGAACAGCCGCCAGCATTTCCCAAATACAGTGCTTCATTAAGGCACAGCCGTGGAGGGAGGGGCCTCATGCCCCACAGAGCCAGGAGCACATCTAGGAAGGTGACTAAATCAGGAGGGAAACTTCAAGTGTATGTTAGCAACAGCCTTACTGTTGAGGAAAAAAAGGATGCACTGTTTTTGTCCATTTTTGCTTGTAAGGCAAAGTAACCTTTTTACTTCCAATCTGAGTGTAATATAATTGGTAGTAAATAACTTTCATCATGAATATACTTGGGTCAGTTTTAAATTATTCTTTTAACATGATACTCTTGACCTTGTACTATGTGAACTATATTATGGAAGGAATATAAAGAGGAATAAGTCATGGGCACTACTCCAAATTTTAATTAGTCTGCCTTAAATTTGCAGCCCGAAGTGTCACAAGTATAAATTTCCTCTTACTCAGCTGGCTCTTTATAACAGAATGGGAAGGTGAAGTGGGGAGGGAGAGTTCACAATGCTGCTTGTTCGTGCTTTCTTCTTTGCTTTTGATTTTAAATTAGTTTTAGAATGGGTATTCATTTAACTTTTGTGGCTAAGAACAGCTATACTATACATAAATTTCAAATGATAAACACTGTTATGTTTTGATATTGTTTTAAACCAAACTTTTAATTAAGGTTTCAAGGATTATCTTGTTCAGGATTTACTTTTTTAACATAAATGCTAGAATCAACCCCCTTCCTTCAGACGAAGCTGAGTTTAAGCCTTAATAACTTCTTTCACATTCTCTTTTATAGGCTATGATAAAGGGCTATTATTCAGCATTTGGAATCACAGTTATAAATGCCGTTTATACCGAGTTTATATTGAGACCATGGGTTAGCTACTCTTTATTGCTATTTATAACTCAAGTATCACCATTAGATTATTAGTACACTTGGCATAAAAGGCAAAACTTTTTGATGAAGTGTTGGGCACTATTGATTGTAGAGTTTCCTATTATTGCTATAATACATTACCACAAATTCATGGTCTAAAACAACACAAATTTATTATCTTACAGTTTTAGATCAAAATTCCAAAATTAGTCTCCATGGACTAAAGTCACGGTGTGGGCAGCCTGGTTCCCTCTGAAGGCTTCGGGGACAGTCCGTTTCCCTGACTCTTACAGGGTGAATGCTGGCCTCACTCTTTCACATCTGGCCCTGTGTCCCATGGCCTTTTCTCCCTGTTTCTGTTGTTAGATGGCCGACACTGTGCATTTGGCTCTCTTGCCTCCCTCTTGTAAGGACCCTGTGACTCCAATGGGCTCACCCACATAGTCTTGGATTATCTTCTCTTATTGTTACGGAAAAATGAAGCGACCAGACACTGAGGGGTTAGGAGCACGATCTTTATTTACGTGCACAGGCCCAGAGGAGACAAACTCCAAATTCTGAGCCCAGAACAATAGCCCCGCATTCCTTTTATGCTGGGCTAAGCAGGATAGGGTATTGGGAGGAGTAGTATAGATTTGGCACGAAGGGGCTTACAGAAGTGGGAGAGAAACATTTACAGCATTAGTCAGGGCAGACAGCGTCTCAACACCTGCAGCAGGGCCGATAACATTTCATTTCATCCTTGGTGTTGGCCTTGACTCCCTCTACATTATCATGACCCTTAATTTACCCAAATTTACAAAGTCCATTTTTATGATACCAGAAAAAATATTCACAAGTTTGGAGGATTAGGATAAGGACACCTTTGAGTCATTATTCAGTTTACCATGTTAATTCAGAGCAATAAATAATAAGTCTCAAGATATGCTCTTGTCATATCTGATGTAAGTTGCAGATATGACTTATTTTCCTATAGCCTCCACTTGTGCTCTGAGCAGTAAGCTCTTATCAGACTTCCTTTTCACACATCTATGAATTGATACCTCCAAACATCTCTTTACTGGATTTATTAATGGAAGGAGAATCAATAAAACAATTTGTAGCATATGCTTCATTAATGGTCAAATACAGTTATTTCTGTTAGAGAATATTTTTAAGATAAGAATTGTATATGTAATTATAACTGCATCATTGAACATATAACTTAAGTAATTAAATCTACAAAACACAATTCCACTAACTTTTAATCATAATTCACTCTATTATATACTTTATGTCATATCTATCTTTGTGTCTTTTAACCATTCATTCACCCATTATTTTTTTTCTTATAAAGTGCCTATGATATTTACCATTCAGTTTAATTCAATTTCACCTCAGTGTCTTTTACATTTTAAGTTTTCTCCTGTAGATCTTTTATGTTTCACTCCAATAAAGTGAATTCTGTGGTTTGCCATTTTGAAACTTAGATCAAAATAAAAACTTGAAGGGCTCTTATTTCTGTGATTGTCTATAGCCCTTAGCTGAGCCGTTTCGGGCTGAAGCTGTATTCGTTGTGTGTGGTCCCTGGGACTGAAGACTGTTGTCGTTGACTTCAGTTGTTGACTATGTGGTATTCAGGCCTTTTTTGAAAGGAAAGACTTTATAGTTGATTCCTTAAAAATACCTGTGACCTATCTTATTTTTTAGGACTTTAGAATAAAATTGTAGCATTCTTGTTGCTGAATTTGTTCTCTGGTACCCCGATTTCTGAGTACTATGGGTCAGTAGTTTCAGGGAAGGAAGGCAGAGTGATGAAATGTGGTCTCGGACGCCACTGTGCCTTGGCCGACCCAGAGCTGCACTGTCCAATAAAATTCTAATGCAAGCCACTCACGTAATTTTAACTTTTTAGTAAGCATATGGAAAAAGTAAGAAAGAAATATATATAATTAATTTTAGTATGTTTTATTTAACCCAATATATTTAAACTGTTACCATTTTTATTTTTAACCAATACCAAATTATGAATGCATTGTTTCTTTTAAAACAAACAAACAAACAAAAAGCCCTAAGAAATCTGGTGGGTATTTACACTTAGAGCAAGTCACAATTAAGAATTAGCTACATTGCAAGTGATTAATAGCCAGATGTGGCTGATGTCTAATATATTGGACAATGTAGCTATGTAATTTGTGTAAGGCCTGGTCAAGGACAGGAGTGACCACACTACCTAATTATAAGAGAAATAATGAGGCTAACCTTTAAGCCAAAACCATAAGAAGTATTTTATTTCTGAATACACTAATCCACAGATATAATACTGAAACTTTTTTAAAAACAAGCCTTCCCAAAGTTGTATCTTCTCGTACAATAGAACTCAGAGAAGCTCCACAAATAGCTGGAGTTTCAAAATCAAATTTGCTTCAGAAATTTTTATAAATTATATCTCTTTAGGAGATTCATCATGAAAGTCTATGAAGTCCTGTATTAAAATTTTTATCTTTTTTAAACCTGATTTTTCTAGTTTATCTGTTGATAAACACTTTTTTTTATGTTAGTTAATATCTTGTAAAGTTAATATTTTAAAGATCCCAAAATATTTAGGAAAGGCCATTCTACATTGATTAAATATTTATTTTTATTTGATATTTTACTTTAATTTTTCCGAATAAGTTCTTGATGGAACACAGATACCATCATTTATAATTATTTTTATTAAATACTAATTTTGTGTATTATTCTAAAGGTCTTTAGATTTACTGATATTACTAGTACATTAGAGCTGTTAGCATATTGTTCATAGCCCTATGGGAAACTTATTATCTCTACTTACAGATAAGAAACTTAAAAGAAAAGTTAAGTATTCACTAGAAAATTGCATTTTTTTTGCATGTACCTCTTCCGATCTTCCAACACCATTTGGTGAAGAGGCTATTTTTTACTCTATTTTATGCTTTTCCCCCCTTTGTCAAATATTAATTAACCACAGAGACACAGATTTATTTCTGGGGTCTCTATTCAGTGCCATTGGTCTATATGTCTGTGCTTATGCCAGTACCAGACTGTTTTGAATACAGTGACCTTGTAGTAAAGTTTGATACCAGGCATTGTGATCCCTCTGACTTTGTTCTTCTTTCTCAAAATTGCTGCAGCTATTTGGGGTCGTTTAAGGTAAATTTTTGAAATGTTTGTGCTATATCTGTGAAATATGTCATTGGTGTTTTAATAGGGATTGCGTTGATTCTATAAATTGCTTTGGGTAGTATGGACATTTTGATGATGTTAATTCTTCCAATCCATGAACACAGTATACGCTTCCATTTATTTGTACCTTCCTTAGTTTCCTTCTTCAGTGTTGTGTAGTTTTCTGATATGTCTTTAACCTCCTTGGTAAGGCTTATTCCTAGGTACTTTATTATTCTTTTTGCTATAGCAAATGGAATTTTTTCCCTGATTTCTCATTCTGGTATTTCATTGTTAGTGTAGAAAAATGCCTTTGATTTCTGAATATTGACTTTGTATCCCACTGTTTTGCCAAATTCACTTCGGTTGAGTAGTTTTTTGGTGGTATCTGTGGGGTTCTCTATGTACGCTATTATATCATCTGTAAACAGTGACAGTTTTACTTCCTCCTTTCCTATTTGGATGCCTTTTATGTCTTTTTCATATCTGATCGGGTACATGGAAAAAAATGAAACTCAACCACCAACTTACACCATACACAAAAATAAACTTTGTGGATAAAAGACTTAAATATAAGCCATGACACCATAAAAGTCCTAGAGGAGAGCATAGGAATGAAAATCTTAGATATTCCACACAGCAATATTTTCACTGATATGTCCCCTAGAGCAAGGGACATAAAGGAAAGAATAAAGAAATAGCACTTCATCAAAATAAAAAAGCTTCTGCATGGCTAAAGAAAACATTAACAAAATGAAAAGGGAACAAATAGTATGGAAAAATATACGTGCAAATGACACCTCGGACAAGCGTTTGATCTCCAAAATATATAAAGAACTCACACAACTCCACTCCAGGAGACAAAAAATCCAATTACAAAATGGGTAAAGGACCTGAACAGACGCTTCTCCAAGGAGGACATACAGGGGGCCCAGACATATGAAATGATGCTCAACATCACTAGCCATTATAGAGATGCAAGTTAAAACCACAATGAGATACCTTTTCACACCAGTCAGAATGGCGACCATAACCAAACCGACAAACAAAAAGTGCTGGTGAGGTTGTGGAGGAAACAGAACTCTGGTACACTGTTAGGAATGCAGACAGGTGCAGCCACTGTGGAAAGCAGTATGGAATTTCCTTAGAAAACTGAAAATGAAACTGCCTTTTGACCCAGCAATTTCACTGCTGGGATTATACCCTAAAAATCCTGAAACACCAATTCAAAAGAACCAATTCAAAATCCTGAAACACCAATTCAAAAGCACCCCAATGTGCATAGTAGCACAATTTACAATAGCCAAGCATTGGAAGCAACCTAAGTGCCTACTGGTAAATGAGTGGATAAAAAAACTATGGTACATTTACACAATGGAACACTATGCAGCAGAAAGAAGGAAGGAGCTCCTACCCTTTGTGACAGGAGGGGTGGATCTGGAGAACATTGTGCTAAGT